>VMKM01001030.1:2500-192710 GCA_008360985.2 Macquaria ambigua | reverse complement strand
AGGTCACTGAGGTCTTCTGACAAGGGCTTACTGGTTGTTCCTCGTGCCCGGCTAAAAACAAAAGGTGATCGTGCTTTTGAAGTGGTGGCTCCAACATTGTGGAATGCCCTCCCTATAGACATACGATCTGCGGTCTCTGTTGATGCCTTTAAAAAACAGCTGAAGACTTGTTTATTTAAACTGGCCTTTGTATAGTCTGGTGCTGTATGAATTGGTTGATGGTGTTTTTAAGGTCTGGTTGCCTATGTTTTATTGCTTGCTTCTTTTTATTGTTGCTATTGTCTTATTTTTAATTTTGTACTTTTGTGAAGCACTTTGTGATCTTGCTCTGTGAAAGGTGCTATACTAAATAAACTTTACTTACTTACTTACCCCACACACCCATTAACACCAACTTCCAGGAAAAGAGGAAAGAATGAAGGAAAGTAGGAAATGAGGTTTTGGTGTCATGACCTCTCTCTCTCTCTCTCTCATTTAGTTTCAAGCAGGATTTATTGGGAAATAAAAGGTGGCCATTATCATGTTAGTGAGCCAGACTGACTGAAAATGACTCGGCTGTTATCTTGTTAGGAAATGGATTGCTCGTCACAATAGTCTAGACGTTGTGGGTTTAAGGTCAGACCGCAAAATGGAGAAATGTGAATTGTGTAATAGTTTAAATCCACAAGGTATGTGGCCTGCTTTGACCTGTTCAACTATGGATCTAAGGATCACATTAGTCATGATAATGAACACCAGGATGAAAGGAGTGCTCTTCCTACAGGGTAAATCCCTGCACAGCGCACAGCACTGCAACACTCTTAAATACAACATATATATTCAGGTTTAAGTTGAACATTAGTAAAGTAGATGTTGGAGTTGAGAATGACTTTACCAACTACTGTATCAAGAGGCTAACTGTATTTTGATGGCAGCCATTTTTTCATGTTCAAAGTGAGAAACTAACTGCAAGATTGAGTTATAAAACTAAATTACTTCACACAGAATGAGGACGTCAGTTAGACCTGTTCAATTAGACAGATATTCTTTGAAATTTGAATGCCGTGGCCTACTTATGTGTGACCTTCAGAGGACTAAAGGCTTAACCTGCACCTCCGCTCCTACACATGATTCACGATAGTATCACTGTCTACATTTACATGCACACTAATTTTCCACTATTATTCCGAATATGACAATATTGCAAATTTGATAAGGGTCATGTAAACAGCATATTCCATTTGGATTTTCCGAATATAGCATTTTCCAGTTAAGATATTATTCAGGTTTAGGAGCATTCTTCGGACATGTATACAGCGTATTCAGAATATGCATCTCAGTTTGTGACACACAGCCTCTTGCCTGTTTACAGTCAGCTCTGTGCGTTGGAAACAAACCAACTAGTCAGCAGTTTGCAAGACTGGGGTAGAGATACATGCACAAAAGAAAAACCCACATTTCTGGTGGGAAGGAGAAACACACCTGCTTTTAAACATCATGAAAGACTTGGATATCAACAGGTTTTTGGATATTGCCACCTTTTCAAGAAGGTGGTTGAACAAATGAAAGAGGGAGGCTGAGTTCACATGGTCAAACAAGGCTGCATGTAAACAGCAATATTAGTGGAATATTCATTTTCGTTAGCCATGTAAACAGCTTAGTAGGAATATTGTCTTTTTCGGTATGAGGGCAAAAACCGGAATATTTTGTGCATGTAAATCATTGCAAGTTCTTGCCCTTAGCTTTACAGAAACCAAAGCTGAACAAGTGACCAGCACACTGTACACTTTGGGACAGCCTTTTAGAGCTGTTTGGCCATTTACAGTTTTGAAATGCAGTGTGGCAAAGAAGATGGCTTCTGAAATGAAACACAGCTAAGACAACCTCATCAACACAGAGGAATAATAGTCACAAGTTGAAACCAGAGGGGATATGATGGACATACTGTATATGGCATGTAGGTGGATATACAAACATTGTAGTTGGCATATAACCTAATATGACCCTACTTTGTACTAGGTAGGTGTACTGAGTAGGTACTTTGAGTAAATGTTCTCCAAAATAACATTATCTTCTGCCTTCTGCTTAGAAGTGGTGAATTTACAGCTCACAACAACTTCATGCAATCTAGTCTCTGGCTTTTGTTTGATATCTAGTGTTGGCAAAAATTGTTGTTGCACATTTCTGATCTATTGTTAGCATAGTTAGCACGCATTAGCTCAGAGGGCTAACTTGGCTTGTTTACTATACTACGTGAATGTCACTATCACCCTGAACATCCCGCCGAACCTCGTCCATAAATCTGGCTGTTGCTTGATAGTCTGTATGATAAAAAAAGAAACAAATAGTTGAATATTTGTATTGAACAGCCAAATCCGATTCGACTGACAACATTCTGAATCAGGTACAACCCTAATGTTATTTATTGTTTATGGTGCTATATTGTAAACCCATATTTGCTGTCAAAAACCTTACAGATTTCACCAATTTGGTAGATTAATGACTCCTTTAGAATTCTAATAAATTCATGTGGTTACCGGATTTGTTTTTGTGAACCTGAACTTTACTGCTGGATGCTGTATTTGTTGGTTGTTTGAAAATTTGGACAAAGAGGGGGATGGTTTAGTGTGACTGTGTGAGACAGCAGTCCATTCAGAATACTTCCTCCAGTATAATAACTTAAAGGCCTTGTATATATCCTGTTAACATAAAGATCAATAAGACACGGATTGGAAGATGTTAAATTAGCTACAGAGACCATAGCTTGTGAAAATAAACTTACTTTTGGAGTGAAGTTTGGGATTTTTCCATTCACTTCAACACAGTTTTTTTGAGCCAGCATGTTGTGGTCACTAGAGCTGTGTATTGTTTGAAAATCTTTTAATCTGGTGCCAATATGATACCTGACTCTTGCTACAGATGCCAAAACAATGCTATTTCAATACCTTAGTTTGGGGATTATGAACACATTTAACCCTTTTTGTCATTTATCAAAACATGCCATTGAATGCATCATTGTTGTAAAGTACTTACTAGATAAAATTAAATCTAAAGCTTCCTAAGTAAGATCTTGAAATATTTGATCCACGATTAGCTAATCAAGCCTAAGAATCTGAGCAAGCATTTGATGCCATCTTTCCATAGCTGATATATATGATACTCTTCTGACACACTTTGGGCAGTATTGAGGTTTGATACCCAGCCCAATAGTGGCAATTAGAGGAGCTGCAGCTTAAGGCACTTTAGCATGGCCTTCAACGCTCGACCCTGGTGGTTGCCTCTTGGCGTACTTTGCTGTAGTGATTCACTTACTTCAAAGTTAACTCTTTTTTTTCTTTATTTTGTCAGGCCCCTGTAGATGTGAGTTTTTGTTGATAAGAACAAGTAATAACCTTTGATTTGTGCAACACTGAAAAGTAGTTGCTGCCTCTTGCCTTTGAAGACAGAAACATGCAGTGGAAACACCCAGATCAAACTGTCCTCTGTAAAGCCCTCATCAAAAGTCTGTTTGGCTCGCACAGCATCACATCCAAACAGTTGAAATAAAGCCCTTCTCCACGGCTTCAAGAAAAATGACTGTTGGTCTCCCATTATCCTCAGTGCTCACTGGCTGCTCTGAAAGCTGGATGTTTGCTAGGTGTTGAGTCTGTATTTCACTGACTGACGGATGGATTGAGTGGAATTAGGAGTTTAAATTAATTAAAAGGCTTTTCAGTTCTCCCTTTCTTGTCAACCCCCACCGCCCCACCCCCATATCTCTGCCTCGCTTGTTCCCCGCCTGCAGTCTATGTCTCCCTTTGTGTATATGCAGTCCATTGAAGCTGACATGTCTCAATAGACTCACAGCCTTACATGGAGAGAGAAAGCTAGAGCGAGCCAGGCAGACAGGTAGACTGAAGCAAGACACTTGACCTCTGGCAGCTGCAGCAGGCTGTTGTGGTAGCAGGCAGCTCACAAGCGAGAATATCTGTGAACTGTGTTAAACTGCAAGAAAAAGAGGATTAATGCTGAGTCAGCCTTCCCTGGATCAATAAAGATCAAAACTATAAAACCAGAGGGGAAGAGCATCAAAACAAAGGAACATGAACGTGGGATTGAGTTCTAAGCATTGCTGTAAGCATGTAAATACAGACCCACGGCTGCCAAAGCAGTTCTTTATCAAAGCCTGAATCAACCAATAAGCCTTTAACATTGGCTGGCAGATCTTTGGTGGGAGAAATCCTCTGCTGTACAGGAAGTGATGCCTTTTCTGTCCCTGACAGACAAAACAGCAGTTTGTTTTCCTCAAATAGTAGTCATGCCAAAGGATGCCCATGTCATTCAGTCAGTTGGTCCAAAACAACCGATTGTTGTTTTGGTCTTGTCTTTGACTTCATATGCAATTGCACCACCTCTAGAATTTGCTTTGTACTCAGTGTGAACAAAGGGTTTTAGGCTCTAATGTCAGCACAATCATTAATCTGTTAAATAGTGCTGAAACAATTAGTCAATTGATTGATTTGTTGATCGGCAGAAAAATAATAAGCAAGTGTTTTCCAAATGATTAGGTTAGACAATAATCAGCAGATCAGTTGATAATGAAAATAATAATTTAGTACAAAATAATTAGAAGAAGAGTCAGAATGGGCAAAGGATAAACAGTAAAATGACAACATGCCATGCAGCATCTATACATCGATTCAGTGCGACATGGTGACACCCACTTGACAAAATGATATCTGACATGCAAATGAAACTATATTTTACAGGTTAAGTCCTTGTCTTTCGTTAGTTCTCACTGTCTGTAGAAAATAGTCATTTAGTCATAATAATCAGTATTTGAGCCATTGACCAGCACACACTGCAGTGTTTTGGAATGAAAGCCTTCAATTCAAAAGCTTCCAACAGCCACTCAGGTCTGAGTGCCTGCAGGATTTGACCTGCTGAACTTTAAACAGCCTGTCGCCTTTTTCTGGTCGACGACTGATGTTTTATTGCTGTCTAATTAGTGATCATTAAAGAGCTGAGCAGCTACACCAGCCTGGAGTGTGTGCTGAGAGAAGCACTTCTATTGATGTGGACCTGGACAGGCATCTGTGTGTGTGTGTGTGTGTGTGTGTGTGTGTGTGTGTGTGAGCGTGCGTGTGAGCGTGTGTGCGTGTTGGATGGCTTTATAAAGAGAATACATTCATTTTCAACAGGATATGATGTGCAAATGTGTGGGTACATATTTATGTGTTTTGTGTGAATTAATGATGTTGGCAGTAACCAACAGACAGTAACAGATGAAGCATTGGCCACAGGTCATACAGTTCCCAGTGGCTCTGTGTGTGTGTGTGTGTGTGTGTGTGTGTGTGTGTGTGTGTGTGTATGCCAGCACCTGCAGGGCTTACAGATTGAAAACAAACAGTTCATATGATACAATAGCCAGCAAGCAGAGCTGTGTGTGTGTGTGTGTGTGTGTGTGTGTGTGTCAGCATCAAGCAGAGTAGTCTGTGCTGGGGTCGACAGACGCAGCATGGGTGACCTGCCTTCCTGGAGTTTTCTCATTATTCCCTGGCTGTCTGTTCTCTGAAATAAAAAACAGAAAGGAGGTTGTTTAAGGTTTGTTTGAAGCAAATCAAATGTTTGTTGAATTTAGAAAAATATCCATCTGAACAGACTCATAAACTGATTACATTTTTATTACTTTACAGGTCTGTAATGTTCATGTAATTTCCTACAAGTTTCCTGGAAAGGACTACATCATTTGCTATTAATTAAATTGATTAGATAGAGAGACTGGTACACTTTCAATGAATTCCAATTAAATGCTAGCATAACATAGATCATTTTTTAATGATTGCGCAGCAGGTCAGTTGAACATGCAAACATGTGAAATGTGTCTACAGGTTAGCATACAAATCAACATATATGGTGATAAATTAATAATTTATTCATATTTTTGGGGAGGTTAAATGGAGCTGTTCTTGTTCCCCTATAATTACTATGAAATCACATAGTTCTTTCATGGTAACTTCCGAAGAATAAATTAGAATACTTAGGGCCCTGTAAGCATTGCCAGTTTCTTTCTTTTTCAGTTAGATTAGGACAGAAATCAATCAGTCAGTTGACAGACAGTCAACGACAATATTGATGATTGATTATTCATTAAAGTCAAGTATCAGGGAAAACTACCAAACATTTGCTCCAGCTACCAATATCAGGGTTTGTTGTTTTCTCTGTTGTATATTTGAAAATGGAATATCTTGGACAAAATAAACAATATGAAGACATTTCAAGACTGAGTAACGCTTGTTTTAGGAAATTACTGAGCCTTTTTTTAAAACATGAAACTATATATTTGTGAAGTGTTTTTAAAGATATACAGTATGTCTTCAGTAGGAACCAATGGGCTTGGAGCTGAGAGCCACAGACAGAGTAGGGAAGTCAGAAAGTATTGAATTTGTTGACAGTAAGAGAATATAGAATAAACCAGACTTACCCTTTAATTTAGTGAGTAAAATGTTATTATTACCAATAGGAAAGATGGCCAAAACTCTGAAAATAAGAGTAAACCAGAATGACCTTTTGAGGTTGCAAATGGTAACATGATCCTTAAACATATGTAGCTTAAATTTAGTAGCGGTTGAGCTTCTTAATTGATACTGTCAGGATAAATTGCCATATTTAGAGATGACATTTGGTCTATGGTGATGTCCCATTCCTGTACCTCAGAGTGCTCCACATTTGAATACCACTGTATGTATTTTTAATGCTTACAAATGGCAGTAAAGTGCCTCCCTTCACTATGAAATGCCAGCTAATGTGTGACCTTGATACATGTCATATATATGTCACGGATATGTCATTCCACTTTCTTCCTCTCCTCACGCCGTCGCACATTCTCTCTAGAGCTGGATTTAAAGATGGCACAGCAGCTTTCTTGATATCTGGAGTGACGTTGCCGTTCTCTCAGCATGAGCGTGTGTTCGTGGGGATTGTACGGGCCTGTAAATGGTCCAGGGTGCGGATGAGACGTGGGTGAGTTAAAAGGCGATGACACCAGCTGCTGTGCTGTGTTGCAGCCCGTTGCAGTGGCAGAGCGTTAGAGATTTAGAAGGCAGTCAGGGCTTAACACCTCATTTTGCGGCGTGCATAGAGAGTGGCACAAAACATGGGAGTTCAAAAAGGCAGCGGCTGATTTAATCCCATCAGGAGACAGAGTAAGACCCCAGACACATGCTTACACATCTACAAATACACACACACACAATCAGCACTAGACTGATAGATTATTTATCACTAGATAAATAATACAAGTTCCATCCACATATTTATGGAAAGAGATTGTCTGACTTCAGGTCAGCAGATCGGGTCGACTTTTGTACTTGTTCAAAAAGACATTTTCTCATTTACCTCAAGTGGTATCAAGCCGTGCAAGTACTTTTAGTTTTATATGTCCAGGAGATGTCTGTCTCTGAGACGTCTGCCTCCTCCCTGATGGAATGGAGGAGAATGGGCTTTAGTTTGAGTTGTGCACAGCAATGATAAACTACATTTTAAGAAATTCAATAGCAATATCTCTTTGTGTCCTTATTACTATAATAATATTATTATTAATAATAATAATAATCCGCAGAACACAGTGGCACTGGCAGTGGGGACTATTTTCTTGATTTCTTCAATAGTCAAAAAAAAAGTCACTAGATGGTTGAAAAAGGTCTCTCCCTGAAAAGGTCTGACCTGGAAACAGAACATTTACTTTGTGTGGATGCAGCTCAATTTCACATGAAAACTGCGTTTTAAAAATGAGATGGTGTAGTGCAGATGTAGTCTCAGCTTCGGTGCTGAATGTTGGGTAGGCTAAACCACTCTTGAAGCAGACCTGACTCCAGCCACTTCTTCTGCTGCTGTCCACTGTGACAGTGCTGTCAGGAGCCTTGCAGGAGAGACAAACTGAAAGATGATTAGGATGCACACTTGTTTTATTTTCTTTGACGGTGTGGGGATCTGTATGGAGTCTTACAAGGAAAACACGACACTTGACATGTAGGGTATTATAGAGGTTTAGTCTAGGGGGTCAGCTGCTCTGCAGAAATGCACTGGGGTGTTCAGAAACATTAGCATGGTTGTTTTCAACATTTACATTTTTGATCAACCGATCAGCTTGCCTGATGATCCTGTCCTCATAACGTGTTGTTGAGATGTGGGGCTTCTCTGAGTAGAAATTATCTTTGGAGATCATAATTCCAGCCTAATGGGGACACTGTTCCTGGAAAGAGATGTTGCTAGTCACCTCTGCTGTATTGGGGGTGGAGGCAGAAATGTCAGGAACAGACTTCTCAAAACCTGGACACATAAAACCAAAACTATCTGCTTGGTCCCTGGAGGGAAGATAGAAAATACTTTTTTTAGTCATTCCTGGCATGTTACCTCATTTCTAGGTGCCATGCTCAATGCTCTTCCATGCATACACACACACACACACACACACACACACACACACACACACACACACACACACACACACAGGCATGCGCAACGGAACAAATTTCATGAGAGTCACCGCTCCTACATAAACAGCGCAGTTACAAAGTAGCTTTGTTGTGTGGCACACAGTGACATGTACTGTGTGTTATCTTGCTGTGTGTGTGTGTGTGTGTGTGTGTGCGTGTGTGCGTGCATGTGTGCGTGTGTGTATGTGTGTGTCTCCACCCTAACTAAGGCAAACACGGCAGCAGCTCCCAGCACTCATCTGCTCTCACGTCTCGTCAGCATCCCTGGAGAGAGAGACAGCCTGCTGAGGAAACACACACACACACAGCTGAAGAAGACTGTTGACTTGTTTGTGTGAGAGGGAATGAGAATCGGTTTCTGGATGTTCTCTCCTAGAACGCATCACCTGATTTGTGTGTGTGTGTGTGTGTGTGTGTGTGTGTGTGTGTGTGTGTGTGTGTGTGTGCAGGCATATCTGTGTATACTTGAATTTTCTGTGGTGGTCTTGTGTTTGGGAAAGAAGTCACGCTCTCTGTCCTTACCCACCCATTATCTCAAACACACACACACGCACACGCACACGAACATGAACATGAACACACACACACACACACAGTGGCTGTGTTAGACCTCTGGCTTGAAGTCAAGGAGATAATTACAGGAAAGAGCTTTTTGGCTCTGAATGCTGTTTGATTGCACTGCCTCTTCCTCTACTGGAAGTCAAGAGAGCCTGTTGAGTGTGTGCGTGTGTTGCCATGGCAATGTGGGAGGAAGGGGTGTCAGAGGGAGTGTTGTAGATTTGTAAGGGTGATATGTTCCAAACTGAGTAAACTTACAGAAAGATACACAGGTCAGACTGACACTCTGTCACGTTCATCATCTGCAAAATGAAGGATCAATTTTCAGAATGTCTCGCTATCATGATACTATATACTATCATGTATCATATGATAGTATATACTGTATACTATCATATACTATATATATTCTGAGATAATAATATTATTTTAACCTGTGCAGCTGTCGGCCTTGCAGAGCATCAGGGTGCTGCTTTAAAATGTGCCTGTAGGGAAACAGCTGTGGGATGAGCTGTTAGCTGTTATCAGCCTGCTGTATTTAAACAGCATGGAAGCACTGAGCGCACAACTGTTTTATACAACTACAGAATAGGGTTGTAAATTGAATAGCTTTGGGTTTTGGTCCGACAAAACAAGAATGGTTTGGTTTGGGTTCATAAGTAGTATAACAAAAAAATAGAAATGCTATGTAAACCTCTGTATTGTGAGCCTACTTCAATTTTTAGTTTCCTTAATACATACCTGATACTTTCTAATAGATAATGCTGTATCTGCATCTTTACTACAAAGGGTACAAGTGCTTTAGTGTCTAGTGTTTTACTGAAGTTCAGTATAATAAAATAGAATATTAATTGTAAATAAAAAATATAGATTACATTATTTTTTAAACTGAAAAACATAGTTGACTGTATCTTTTTCAGCCCTAAGTAGTGTCTGCAGGTATTCCTTACAGGCTGCATGAAGCCCCTACAACCTCCAGCGATTAGGGAGAGCAGCCTGCACGTAGCCTAAGAGGTCAAACCCAGGGCAAAAATTTGCTGCAGATTGATTTTCTGTTGATTGGCCAACTGATTAATTCTTTCAAAAAAAAACTATTGCTCACATTTCTACACCATCGTAACTGTTCTCCCTTAGCCATGATACCCACCAACCCTTTTTATATAATATCAATTTTGCAACTGTCTAGCTGTAATCTCTGCTGTCTAAAAATGTTTTAAGATATTTAGCCCTCTGTGTGGTTTTGTTGTAGGGCTGGATTTTAAGTAATTTGTGTTGTTACAAATGTCAATGAGATTTTGAATGAGGTTTACATTTCTGGAACCAAATCCAGCTCTCAGGAGCAGTGCATACTTTAAGTAAAGTCTGTGTTGTCACTGTATTTTAAAACCTTTACATCATACATGTAAACATGACTTTACTACTGCAACAAGTAAGACGCTGTAGCTTAGTAACAGCTGAAATCAGCTGTGAGGATTTATTAGATCAGTTATGAGGATGCCGTGTCAATAATAACCATCCTCCAGCCAATCACAATCAAGTATTCTCCATGGCCACTGATAAAGAAGAGACAAAGAATGCAGATAAATCTGTTGGATACTCCACTGGCAGTTAGAGATGTGATTAAACACAGATGTGTGCAGTTGTACTGTAAGACAGTAAAACGGAAAAGATTGTGTTTGCTGAAACCAAATGATAAGTTTCATGAGGTGTTGCCATAGTGTTTACAGTGTTATAGATGTATGTAAGCAGTTTTTGCTGCTATGTGTTTATGTGCTTCTTGTGTGTCCCACAGTCCTGGTGGCTGGTGGTTGACTGGCTTCGACATTAGAGCCACACACACACACACACACCAGAGCTGTTCCAAGTCACGTCTCAAGTCGACTACCAACTGCAGGATCAGGAAGCTACCAGGCCCAGACGGCGTGTCACCCTCCTGTCTGAAAGCCAGTGCTGACCAGCTGGCCCCCATCTTCACACAGATCTTCAACAGATCTCTGGAGCTGTGTGAAGTTGCCTCCTGCTTCAAACACTCAACTATCATCCCGGTCCCCAAGAAACCCTCTATCACAGGATTCAATGACTACAGGCCCGTCTCCCTGATGTCTCTTGTCATTAAATCTTTCAAGAGACTTGTGTTGGCCCACCTGAAGGACATCACTGGCCCCCTGCTTGACCTCCTGCAGTTTATTAGTCCTATTGGGCAAACAGGTCAGTGGATAATGCAGTCAACATGGGACTGCACTAAATCCTGCAACACCTCGATGCCCCAGGGACATACGCAAGGATCCTGTTTGTGGACTTCATCTCGGTGTTCAACACCATCATTCCAGAAGTCCTCCTTTCAAAACTTACCCAGCTCACTGTCCCAGCCCCCACCTGTCAGTGGATCACAAACTTCCCTGCAGCAGGTGAAGCTGGGGAAATCACATCCAGCACCCAGACAATCAGCACTGGCACCCCCTAGGGATGTATGTTCTTCCCGCTGCTCTTCTCCCTCTACACCAACGACTGCACCTCAGGAGACCCGTCTGTTAAACTCAGTCGCTCATTTTGTTATGTTGAAACAACTTTGTATTATTTTTACAGTGTATTCATATTTTTACAGTAATGTAGAATGCTGTCAGGGGATGATAGCAGTGCTGAATGTGCATAACTGAACCAATGACCCAAATGTGTGGCTTTAATTTTACATTTCAGAAGGATACAGATTTAGAAGGATAGAAAGTATCAGACTCTGACTAGTAATTTATTATTAACATTACAAAGGTTAGCGTAGATTGACTGATTGGCAAACAGGCTTGTGTCATGATGGGGTAAAAAAATAAGTAAATCCAAAGCCCTAAAAGGTAAATCATAAATTGAGCATGCTCAAGTGTACTAGCTACCGGAAGAATGTCTCAAAATGTTAAGATAAATAATATTAATTCAAAATGATTGGGGGTTACTTGTGAGGTTCCTCAGGGCTCAGTGTTAGCTCCACTATTGTTTATTTCATACACAATTATGTCAGGATTCCAAAACATTTAGTCATTTTCACTTGTTGTGGTAATAATATGTGGCAACAACTTTTGTATATTGTGGGAAGGGAATTAAAACCAGGATCTTTTTTGTTCTGATTGAGTTGGAGGAAGTTTTGGATCATCTAAAAATTATTGTCAGAGATGCAGTTTTCAAGGGAGTAAGGGGTGCCATATTATCAGGATTAACAGCTATATATAGCTGGGTGTCATCTGTACAGTAATGAACATAGATACTGTGCTTATAGATTACAACCTCTAGTGGTAACATCCACAGTCCAAAATATAGTGGACCCAGAACAGAGCCTTGTGGCACTACATGAAATGTTTGTTCTTTGTGATGAGTGGCTTTGAATTGAATTTGCAACTGTCAAACAATAAACACTAAAAATGCTTAATGTGGCTCATTTTGGAAAGCAACATCAAGCAACATATTTTGCCATTCAGTTTGGAGGACTTGTTGTCCAGCAAGGTTGAAGAGGTTTAACCGACACTAAGAGGTGCAAAATTTTGAGTCACTATGAAATTAAGACTTTTGTTTGTGAATTTCAGGACTTTAGATGAAGACAGACATAATATCCATATTGTCATCTATACAGACTGACCTACTTCATGTTCACTGTTTGCTCTGTTCGGTATTTCTGCCAAACATGACAACTAACAGAGTCTCTTTCTGTCTTTTCTTTCCATGTCCATCTACTGTACGGTTCTCTCACACCTCCCCACCAGGTAAGACATTTGGTTTTAACGTATCTGCCTATTTCCTGTTTTGTTTTCTAGCAGGGGCTGGTTGTCTTATGTTTTTTACTATAATGGGTTTGTGCCCAGGTTCTCAGACCTGGAGCATGCTGGGGGAGAAATTGTGGCTCTGTTTGTTGCTGCGCTGCTGCTTTTATTTTGGTTTTTAGTGTAGCAGTATGCTGGGGCTTCTCCAAGTGAGTGCGTGTGTTTGAAGCTTGTGGCTTTCCTCTATAAGTAAAGGATACTGACACAACAGTCTCACTTAAAGATCCAGTAGTAGGTGTTCTGGAGCTTTCAATCATATGTCATGATCTTCATCAGTAGATTCTCAGTTGCTAGTTGTCAAATTGGATCTAGTTAAATTTCTTTAAGAGTACTTCTCATCCATATTGGCTTTAATGTTGAGTTACAGAGCCATCTCCCTCTGTTCCCTGTGAGTGCCAGTGTTGCTAATCATTGATATATGAAATATATTTCCAATTTTTTCACATTTATAAGATGTTTTTGGGATCCTGCTGAGTAAAGGAGCCAATCCAGGCATTTTTTAATGGATCAGTGTCGGCTAAAATAAAGCCAATCAAAATCCAATCCTTTCTGCACTGTACTCTCCTGTGTTTGGTGACAGCCGGGCTCCACACTGCAAGAATTTTGCTCCATATGCCAGTGAAAATTTGTGTGTTAATGAGACAAATTGCACTAGTGATTGCCTCCGTTCTGACACCCAGGTTGGCAAAATACACGGATTTGCTGAGCTCCGACAATAACGAAGCCATTCTGTCTTCTGTCTTATTAGCAATGCGTGGTGTACAAAATATTCAGCTAGCAGCTTCTCCTTTTTTAGCCAGCACTAAAATAAGTTTTATCTCCTGTTTATTTATTCAGTGACCACCAAAGTAGTGACACAACATTCCTCAGGTAGGAAAAGAGCAGTTATGATCATCCAAATATTAAAGTGGGTAGAGAGAAAGGTTGCTAGAGGAAAAACAGGGGCCTACTCAAGGCAAGCTGCAGGGGGGCCCCATGGATTTGAATAACGATACTGTGTGTGTGTCTGTGTGTGTGTTTGTCTGGTGGCTCTAGCCAAACTGAGCTTTCACGACGTGTGTGTGTTGTTGAACCTGAAAGACTGGCTTCATCCTCCCACTCAGCACAGTGTGAGAGGTGACAGTGAAGTGTTTGGGCTTGAAAGGATAAACCCATAGAAAAAGCGGATGTGTTCTTGTGTGTTTCCTCGGTTGTTTAGCCTTTTTCCCAGTGCGGGGGGACTCTGGCAGGAAGATTTTATTTTAGTGTGTGATAGAGAGGAACAGAAAGAATGAGCGACACATGCCCTCCTTCTGTCTTTCTAATAATAACTTTGAATGATATCCTCTTTTTATGATACAGGTCTCCTTAGTATTGTGTTGAATGGTTGGGTGGGGTGGAATATGAATAGCAGCACATGCGACTGCAGGAACACAAACATGGCCTCCTTGGACAGGAAGGTTATATCAGTGTTTTGTTTGCTGTGTGCCAACTCTCCTTTAGATGACACATACAGAAAGGAAACAGAATATCTCAATTATCACTGACCACATGCCCTTGCTACATGCTAGCCTTGCACAAAGTCATGGCAGTGAAAAAGACGCTGCTCTTGATTTGGGAGTATCTGTTTGTTAGTGTCTTTGGATGGACATGGATAAGGTTTCCCTTAAACTGTACCAGGCATAATTTACCTCTACTAATATTGTAGCTATATTCTCTCAGTCAAATATTTCCTGAATGAATTTTGCTTGTAGCTGGCTTTCCATGAAATTCACTGAGCACATTCATGCTCCAGGGTGAGGAGCACGGACATCTGGAAGGAGTTCGTAGTAGATCCTCCCAGACGCCTCCCTTTGGAAGTATTCATCCAACTGGGGTGAGACCCCCAGGTGCATTGTGGCCTACATTTGACCCACACCTAACTTAATTACATTTGCTCTGATTTCCTTAGTGATCATAGGGATACTTCACGTTGATGTATGTGTTGGAACTCTTCTCTGTTCTAAGCAAATGCCTATTTGGCCTTGCCAGCTCAAGAAGCGTAACAATGAGCGATGCAAGGCTACTACAACATTATCATCATTACTACTGTGTGTTACCCAGACTTTTTTTAGACGCTCATATGGGATGTTTAAGCCACAAGAAACAATGTATTTGATCGTGTAGTTTGAAGGACTTGAAGGCATTTTTGGATAAATACTTGCAAGATTTGATGTTTTTGGCCTTCCTGCACTACAGCATTGTGTCTTGAGTGCGAAGATCTTCTCAAAATGTGCACATACCACCATGTTGGCATCTGTTTTGCTTACCAAGGACATAACCTTGCCCTTTTTTTATTTCTCTAAATGAAGAAATGTTGAAGTTGGTTAGAACTGCACCATGTGTTAAGGAGTCAGAGAAGGACTACAGTATGTTTGGATTGTGAGTAAGATGCAAAGACAACCCAGTTGTGATGTCTGGTCTGTGCTGCTGTCTGCTTGTCAGCCTTGAACTCTTCATATCATCCGTACACACACTGCCCTTGAGGAGAAACTAGAATTTCTATTCCAGCTAAAGGCCAGGTGCTGTGGATTCCCTTGCTGTCCTTCAGACTGTACCAGAGTGTTGTCGCATGATCTCAGAGACGGGGATGGAAAAGACAAGACGAGAGGGACAAACACCAGCTGGTCTCTTCATAACAGATCAGAGTTTGAGAAGATAAACTCTTCTCCCGTGTTGTTTATGGAGGACCAAGGCTGCGCCAGTCCGTCTGTCAGTTTCTGTCTGTTTTTCTCTTACTAAGCATAGATGGCCCGACCACGGCGACCTCGCAGATATTACTTTATCAGCATAAAAAATAAACATATGAAACATCATTATTGACTTTTCCATCTGCGGCCAGTTGGGTTAGTATCGTCTCTCCCGCTGGCAGCCGGAGGAATGGCTCGTCTTCCATTCCAAAACATTTCTGGAAGCTTTGAGATATTCTCCTCCAAACACACAGTGCTCCATATGACCTCAATTCAGAGCTCTGAGTGTGTGGAGTTGGAGTAAGGGTGTGTGTGTGTGTGTGTGTGTCATCCGTGAGTGTCCTCATGTTAACTCAGTGATGTCAGCCTCACAGAGAATGTCTTTTTGTCTGTCACCATATGTGTATTTATCTTCTCCTCCATCTGGGCTGCTGCAGGTCAGGGGTGTAACAGGAGAACTGGTCCCCCCTCCTCTTTGGGCTATGTTCTGTTTGTCTTTTGGTTCCCAACCTCAAGAGGGGCCATCGTGATACAGAGAGAGAAAGAGATGAGGACAGGAGGAAGAGTGTGACTGTGAGAGTGAGATGGAAAAAAACAAAAAAGCCTGTAACCTGTTGATCATAGAAAATGAAACAGAGAGGATAAAAACTGAAAGGAAGGAAAGACAGAGATAATAGTGAAGACAAAAGACAGAAAGGAAGAAAGAGAAAGGAGAAGAAAACAAAGGATGAGCACCACTGTTGACTTGAACAAAGGAAAGGATGACAAGAAACAAAGAAAACAACTAAAATATTAGAGGTTGGAACCTGTTGCTGGTTTAAAATTAGATTTAGTTCTGCAGCTTAACTAGAGAGGCGGCTGCATAGAGCGCCCTGCATGAGCTCTCTGCTCATTTACAAAGAACTACTGAAGAGTTAAAAGCTCCATCCTTCTCCTCTGCTAACCAAGGAGCTGTGCACACACACACTTCCAGAACAGGGGATGAGCTGCGGTCTCTCTCAGGCAATACATGGATGTCATAGAATATTCCACTTCAGTACTGAAAATGACAAAAGTACTACTTTTAGACTGAATTACTTACATACATGATATTGTTAATAATTTCGTACAGTAGCACGTATAGCACAACAAGGTACAAAGTGCTTTAAAAAAAATGGAGTAGGTCTGCAAATAACAATTATTTTCATTATCAATTAATTTAAAAGAGTGCCCGTTACAATTTTCTGAAGTCAAAAGTGATGTCTTCAACAGTCTAAAACCAAAGATGTTGATGCAAAGCAGCAAATCTTCACCATTAAGAAGATGAAAATTGTGTGCCAGCAAACAAACAATGTCAACTCAAGATCAACTTACTCGATTGTTGTGGAGCTTTCAACCATGTGACAGGTGCTGTGTCTCTATTTGGATCCTTCCATTAGTACACTTACATGCAGTACACTGTGTACACTATGTATTTACTTGTGTAGTGCGTTAATTTTAACAGGGTAGTGTTGCCTCAAATCGAACCCAGCTATTGTGCACTTACTTACTGGAAATAATGTTTGAAACATTAGACCACGATTGCAGCACGCCAAAATATCTGCTGGCTCATTTGCTCACTTGATTTTGATTCAATTTGATTAAAAATGAATAAAAATGAACGTGCACTTTCTTTTAATGTGGTGTTCACCGTAACAATCGCAACTGCGGCTGCCATTTTCATAGGTTGGCGGTCTCCTACCAGAGGATCTCAGCCTGGCTCATATGGGGGTAGCAGCTCAGAAATATAGTCAGGAAAAATAAACACATTTACTGGAAAACATCCAGGCAACCACAGGCAACCAGGCTTACATCGGGGTTATATGCATTCCCCTAATAGATCTTCTGAGTAGTCTTTCAGCGGTGTTCTGAACCAGCTGAGACTGCAACAAGTCGTACTGACCCAGACAGGAATATAAAAAAGCTTACAACAATCTGTGATATAAGCATGGATGACAGTTTCCAAGTGTTTTGCAGATGAAAAAGATCTCATTTTAGAAAGGTTGCAAAGTGGCAGGAATGGGATTGGACTGATGATTTCACGTTAAGCTTGTTGTCAAAAATGACAGCAAGATTTCTGCAGTGAGGATGGAGTGAGAAGACGTTTGACTAAAGAATGAGTCTGGACCTATGATGATGCACAGTTAATAAATGTTGATGATGAACATGATGGACCTTCTTGTTTTACCAAGATTCTCTTCAAACCAGCATTACCAAATCATGTATCATGAAACATCAATTAGTGAGGGAAACTTTAACATAATAAGTCTAAGAGAGAGCAGAATTTCTGATTTTGAATGTTCTCAAACTAATGAAACATGACATGATTACAACAGCTCAGGTCCAGCAGTGACAGTACCTCTCTCCACCTGGGGTGTGACGTGCTGACCTTTCTATCTGTCTTTGTCTGCCAGTGCTCTTTTCTGTCTCTCTTCCTTTTTTGACTGTTGGATTATTGACAGCTATGCAGCTGTGTCAAGTGGCAGCTGTCAGCACAACACTTCATTCGCTCTCTGCCTGTTTGACGTCAGCAGCAGATCAGCAGTAGGATGCTGTTTGCTATTCTACAGCAGTTTGGAAGGTGGAGAAGGAGGCAGGATGAGCTGAGGTTCTGCTGTGGAAATGAGGCGTGGCTGAAAACATGGACTGCTCCGGCTGATGCTAAGAATTTGTACTCGAGCAAGCACAACTGCTGTTTGTGGTCAGTGTGTGTGTGTGTGTGTGTGTGTGTGTGTGTGTATGAAAGAGAGAGTGCAATGTTGGCCAACACTCTGTTTCCTAATTGAAATCTCTGAAAGGTGCACAGCTCGACCAGTCATTTTTCATGCTCACACACAGAATTTGGTCGCAGGCCAGCCAGTCCAGCCAATTCCCCAACAGCACAATACACACACACACACACACAGATGTCAGTGCCAGGCCAGCAGAGGCAGTAGAAAGTGCTGTGTCATATTATCTAGCAGAGAGAATCGGAGAGAGAGAGAGAGAGCTGGTGGTCTGTAACCTTTGACCCCAGGTCTGCAGGTGTGTTTGGGTCACAGGTGCTCCACTGCATTTATACTGTGTGTCTGAATGGTATCAGGAGGGAAACTGCTGAGATGATTTACAGCACAGAAAACTCCACTGGTGCTTTTTAAAGAAGGTTAGTTTGCCTTGTTAGTAGTAACGGGGTAAATGGAATTTAAAAATGAATTCTTCCACTGGCATGAGATGGAGTTCAACCAGGACCTAGGGTTGGGGGATACAACGATATGTATTGTGAGACAAACCTGCAGAGATTTTTCTGTACAGTTCTTACCTCTCATAGGGTGCTATCCATTTTATCACTCTGGGTGTATTAGGCAGTTATGGGCATGGTTGCAAATGAATGAACAGAGCAGTTTCATGGTAATATTTGATTAACAGATTTTTGCATCAATGTGATGAATGTGAAAATTAAGTACCTACATTTTTTAGGTATTTAATTCACTGGATTAACCAAAACAGACATTCCCGTCTGGTTATTTTATCTCTAAATGGCTTCTTGTGTTGTTTCATGATATATATCAATTGGCAATACACTCAGTGAGCACTTTATTAGGTACTCCTGTACAATCTAATGCAATCCAATATGGCTTTGCCATGAATTCTACCTTTACAAAGTTCACACTGTTCTGTTTTTGCTGACATTGTCGGAAATGTGTGAATTCAATTATATGTTGATTACTGAGGTCAAAGTTGGTGTTGTACTGGACTACATTATATTGAGAGGTGTCCTCCCTATTAACATACATGAGTCTGAATACCTCTGAACAACACCATCACTAACTATGACCTCATTTAATTAACACCTCTATGACAGTGTCAACAAAAACTGACAATTATAGGCATCATAAAAGTCGACTTTATGGCGGAAGAGTTGTATTGCATTAGACTGTACAGGTGTAGCTAATAAAGTGGACACTGATGGGTGAATTCACAAAGAATGGACTGCGGCCGGATTTCTTTTTGTCTTATTTGTGCAGGTTTAGCAGCCACAAAAGCCACGCAACCCCTTTGTGAATTCACATATGAGTGTATAAAATGACATACACAGTGACGGAGGGTGGTCCCATTTCATGTCTGTGAGTCAGACAGATTTGTGTGATTTCTGTGGACCCGCTGGGCTGTTTATTAACATTTAACACAATAAGACACAATAGACATATTTTCAAAGAAAAAGTACTCAATGAATCTTTGAATCTTTCCTAATGAACAAAGATCTTGTTTTAAAGATCTTGCATTCTTGTGTGTAATGCAGAAAAATACAGTATAATACAATATACAAAAGAGAACTTTAAAAGCCTATTTCACTTTAAGTGCGTACCAGATTACCTGTACTAGGACCTTACTGCTGTTCTGTGAGCCGACTCATGTGGAACGGGTTATTATGCAAATGTAGAACATTGATATTTGGTGTCTAGGCTCTGACCTTGTCACTCCACAATAATAACTTCCTCCCCAGGGGAAGGTAGACTCAGAGCCGACAGGTGGATGCTGGGTGGAGGTATGGGTTTGAACAGCAGCAAGTGACAGCATGCCTGTCAGGTGAGCGGTGTGGCAGCATTTTGTTTGTGAAATATAATGCACAGTTTCCACATGAAGTGATCGGTCAACTTTGTCGTGACTGATAGGAAAGATGGCTCAAACTATAAAAAGTGGAACATCATTATTGAGTTGGTTTTGAGCGTTTTCTATAGTATTATAAAGTCATAGAATGTTCTCAACCAGCACATGATCATGTGATCCATTTAAAAACAAAAAGAAAATCACCAAACTTGGAGGTACGAGGTTTACCCAAGAGCAACAAATGTACATGTGTATTTATTCAGAGGGAATTCTGCCAAACAGACCGTTAACATCGTTTAAACATCAACATTAATAAGGCAGCAGCTTATTTGTATGACATTTTTGATATTAATACAAAACCAGTGCTGTTTAGTTTGAGATGTGTTTAGTGAACTTCAGCTCACTGTAGTTAGTCCTCATGTACAAATAACAAACACAGAAACAGACAGAAGAAATGAACCGCGCAGGCAAGATGAAGCAGAGAACAAGAGAAAATACATCAGCGAAATGAACACCAGAAATGATGGTAGAAAAACAACAGCTTGGATGCATAGAAACTGCAGGCAAAATGCTGTGTGTCTGCAGAAATGTCTGAGAGCATGGTGAGCCAGTGTGCCACAGATGCTGTTTGTATCTTTAATAGATTAGACTGACTGGAGGAGCCTGTGGACTGGGAGCAGGGCTCTGTGAGGTACTCTTATCATGGGAAAGTTAAATCTGGTCAAACTGTTCCATCTTCGGAGGCCGACTGATAAGAGACTCGTTTGATGAACTTGGAGGTCGCTGACAGATGGAGCTCGACAGGGCTGAATATTTTAACTCGGTCACAAATCCAAAACATCACACACATGACATGACAGGAAGCTTACTGAGCAGCATGCTGTCATGATGCTTCACCTCAGTGTATTTACTGTATGTATACGTGTGTGTGTTCCCTCAGTGCTGTAGGGCTCAGTAGCAGAACCGCCAGCTCCATCTCAGTAAATGTCTGGCGCCCACACACACACACACACACACACACACACACACTCACAGCCAAACTTCAACAAACACTAAAGGGATTCATGCACTCCCTCCACAGCTAATAGAAATTATATGGGCTGAAATGAATGGGTCTGTGTGTGTGTGTGTGTGTGATTGCACATTTCCCCTTGTTTACCTGCTGAAAAAGGACAAACCGCACAGTGAAGAGGGTAATATGAAGGGAGCAACATGCTTGGCCTCTCCTGCACGCTCGCTTACTAGTTTTCCATTACGCTCAGGGGCTGCCAGATGCAAATTAAACAGCAGACCAACCCTGACAGGGTCGCTTCACCCAAATTACAAGAAAACATTTTCTCATTTACCTTTGTGGTTCCCAGCCTGGGGGGTGGACCCCCCAAGGGTTTGCAAGGTATATCTGACAAGTCACACAATGTTTAACAAGATAGGACAGAAGGAAAAACCACATTTCTGCAAACACAGAGTGCTCGGAGGAGTTTGTGACCAGAGCTCCCCTGCAGATAATGACAGGGTGTAGTGGAGGGAGTAGAGGAGCTTGGTCTGAGATTTGTGGCTGGGCCTAGCTGTGGCAGTCCCCAGACCCTGGGGAGGGGGCCTGCCAACTGTAGGATCCAGCCTATTTAAGTGTGTGCCAGAGGGTGAGAGGACCCCCAGGCCCAGAGGTGGAGTCCTTCTCACCACAGGGCTCCCAGCTTTGTTGATGTTATTCATTATTATTATTATTATTATTATATATATTTTTATCATCATCAGTTTTTGCTTCACTCCCACCCTTCCTCTTGAGCATGTGAGGGCAGCACTTGCCAAACTGTAAGGCCTGTCTGGATGCGAAATGATGGGCAAAATATTGGGGGGAGGCAGTGGGGCTACCGGTCTGTGGTAGAGGTTTTATCTAGCTGGCAGGGGTGGATTGTATTTGAGGTGGAGGGGGAGAGGGAGGGGGAGGAAGATGTTGAATGAGTGTGTGAGAGGGAGACAGAGTGTCTGGCAGGTGTGCGTGCCTATAATATTTATAACTATTATTATCGTCATCACCTCCACACCTCATAACCAATCAATAGTAATCAATAGTAATAATATAATATCATATCTATGTGTTTTCATTCAGTTGTAAATTGTATTTCTGTTCATCATTCTGGATTTGTGATGTGGGATTATTTGCATTGATGTTCTCTAGTTCTTTAATCTTTTGTTCTAAGTACATTTCCTGTCCGTTTTTTTTTTTTTCTTGTGTGTGGAATATGATGCGATTTTTCCTCTTAATACCACTTTCCCTGTTTCCCAAAGTAGTGATGGTGCTATTTCCGGTGAATCATTTATTTCCAGGAAGGAGGCCCACTCTCTTTTAATATAATTATCAAACTCGGGGCCATCAAGTAAGGATGTATTAGATTGCCGTCTACTGGATGGTTTGTGAGAATGGTTGATATTCCAGGTGAGGGAGACGGGAGTGTGATCACTAATGGTAATGGGGTGTGTCAGTATGTCTGAGATTTTGGAAATAACTGAAATACTGATTAAAAAGAAGGCAATGTGAGAGTGGGAGTGATGAACCGGTGAAAAGGATGAAATTTCTCTAGCGGTTGGGTGTTTTTTCTGTGGATTGGCAGTTACATGTGCTGTTTGAATTGTTAGACCTGTCTAATGATGGGTTCATGACTGTATTTAAATCTCCTCCAATTATTATTGGGGAGTCAGACAGATTGAAGAGAGAGGTGAAAAAGGTGTGGAAAATAGATGAGTCATCATTATTTGGGCCGTAGATACATGCAGTAGTGATTGGGCTGTTGTGTATTGGGATATTTATTATGATAAATCATCCTTCAGGATCTATGATGGTGTTGTTATGAATAAATGAGAGATTTTTGTGCATTAAAATGTCTACCCCTCTTTGCCTGGAGTTGAAATGGGCGGAGAAGATTTGATTAAATTGTGGTTCTTAATTTATGACAGTCAGATTCGGATGTATGAGTTTCTTGTAAAAGGCATATATCTGCTTGTAATTTGTTTATGTGGTTGAGTATCTTAAGCCTTTTTGCCTGTGAACTAATTCCACATACGTTCCAAGTTACAAATGTAAGTGAATTCATGGTGACAGTATGCAGGAGTCTGTTGTTTGAATGTTTTTTTGTGTTTTGTGCATGTCTGTGTGTGTGTGTATGTATGGGCATATGCGCATATGTGTCTGGGTATGTTTGTGTATAGATAGGTGGGCAAATGTTCTTCCATATGAGTGGAATGTGTGTGTGTTTGTGCATGTACAGGTGCATGAGAGAACGGGTAGATATGGGTCCTCTCAGAGATATGGTACATAGGTGTGTTTTGGATGAGGGGGTCTAGTATAAAGAAAATAAGAGAGTAGAAATAAACAAAAAAAGGAAAACATAAAATACAAAGACATGAACTGTACTTCGACAAGAGCTATTCTTGCATCTAGTCCAGAGAGTTTATTGTCAACTGAAAGTAAAATGTCACTGACCTCAGTACAGCATGATTTGTCCAGGGAGCTGTGAATGGAGTCGGATTGCCAGCATCTCTTGGTGGTTGGTGTGGAGGCGAACTTGTCCTTGTTTTGGTCTTTTTTCGTCTTCGTTCATGGTGCAGACTCGGTTGAAACATTCAGTGTAGTCCTCAAGGTCTTCCAGATCGATCGGTTGTGTTATTCCAGTTGATAGAGTACAGAGAAGGGGTTTGTTTTGTAGGAACAAGTAGTAGCAGCTGGAGGCTGCCATCTTGAATCTCGCACCGGTCTCATCGGATCTCGCAGTCACAGATGCATCACCCCTCTCACCTTTAGTAAGAAGGTGAATCTTATCCAAGTTGAGGTTGCATCTATCTTACCAGCAGAGGTCCTATGTTAGCCGCTCTCTAACGACCTTCAATGCTTCCTCAGTGGGGATACTGATACATATAATTTAAATGGAAATATTCCCCATCAACCTGGTACATTTCCTGCCAGTTGTCCATCATACTGTGTGTTAAAGGGCTACTCCAGTGATTTAGTATCGCACTTTCATGAAGTTGTGGGACTTCGAAGAGACTGAATAAAAGAAAGGAATGGTCAAATCTGAAGTAGCAGAGGCTGAGATATCTTAAGATTTCTTAGTTGTTAACAGAGGAACTCTACCATCCATCCTATATGACATGAATGTTGTATGTCCCATTAGTCCCTGGTATGGCTCTAGATTCAAAAATGCTGGATCATACATTTTCCTTAATGTGTGTTGATGGCATTCTTCGTTAGACACTCCCTTCTTGGTAAATTCTCAGGTCTTTCAAACTTCAGCCCAGTTTTTAATGCAGGTTTTCAGTTAAAATGACCATTAGCCGCAACGTGGCCAATTCCAGTCCAGCCAGGGACTTGTGTTCCAAGCTGAGATACACTTGATGACATCATCAGGGTTATTTTCTCAGACTTGATCAAGCTTGTACAACTCGTACTGTACACTTGGGCATTATGAAACCTGGGTTTAGCTACATTTCCCACACTTTTGGCTTTGACCACCAAATGCACCATTAGTTTTGGTCTTTGTGAGGCTAGACTATCTCATTTGGCCTTCGGGTCTTCTGACGGACACACCTTTCTAGCTGTGTCCTTTGAATGACACAGTCCCTGGAATGGGAGAGTTTATTTATCAGTCCATCCAGGGTGTAGCTTGTCTGGTGCAGAGTCTCCATGTCCCCAGTGATCTGTTTTCATACAGACCAAGATGATTCTGCCCATAGACTTATGCTTAGGCTGGGGTTGGAATCTGATAGTACACCTTACAAAAAGAGTGAAAGGGTCAGTGGTGAAATCAGTTCATTGATTCATTAGCTTCTATTATCCTGCAGGTGTGTTTCAATGTATACCATTCATTTTTTTTATTTTTTAAGTGTTCCTGGCTCAATCCTGGATCAATCATTGCTCCATAGGTCCATCACACACCCACTCACCTCCTCCTCCTCTCCGTCCTCTCAGCTTTGAATTTGCCCTTTTCTATAAAACTCAAACCGTCTTGCCTTCACAGTTAAGAAAAATTAGGTCACGCTGCTCTACAAATAGGACATGTCAGCGCGGGGTTAAAACTGGAGGCTGCCACCCTTGTGATGAATACTAGGCATGTCTCAAACACACACTTTCACACAGATAACAAGACCACAGTTCATCCCCTGTTATGGAAGTGTGTGTGTGCACAGCTCCTTGGTTAGCAGAGGAGAAGGATGGAGCTTTTAACTCTTCAGTACTTCTTTGTAAATGAGCAGAGAGCTGCCAGCTCTGCGGAGTTCTCTGTGCAGCCGCCTCTCTAAAGCTCATGTGGAAAAGTTAAGCTGCAGAACTAAATCTCATTTTAAACCAACAACAGGTTCCAACCTTTTCTGAAGTCTGTCTTTTCAGGCTAATACTAGTCATAAAGTTTCAAGACTACCATAGAGTTTTGAGCGATTTATTCCAGAGAGTGAAAGTTGGGGATAACACTCCAGGTAACCAGCTTCTTTCCCCAGCTGTAGTGCTCAGGGCTTGGCTGCGCACTTCTTGCTGAAATGTATAAAGAATCTTATGTATCCTTAAATAGGCATCAATTACTTAAGTCATAAGACATTACATCGATTGTCCACCAGAGGGCACTGACAAGTTTTTTTTATCAACTGCAAAATGTCCCACCCACTACATATCTTGGTCACGATTCTTTAATAACCAAGTTTAAGGTATCCTTATCAAAATGTTTATGATCTGAAACTCAGCCAATACCTTTCATCATCAACTGTCTATCAACAACTACTGCATGGCTTGCAATGAAATTTGGTTCGGAAATTCATGTTCCCCTCAGGATGAATTGTCATAATTTTGGACATTCTCATCAGCCTCTGCTGTACCTTGTGTTTAATGCTAATTAGCTAATGTTAGCATGTTAACACACCAAATTTGATGGTGAACATAGTAAACATTATACCTGCTGAACATTAGCATGTTAGCATTGTCACTGTGAACATGTAGATGTTAGCATTTAGCCCAAAGCTTCGCTGTGTTGAAGTACAGCTAGTCTGGTTATCGAAACTCAACTGTTTTTGAGTTCCAACTGTAACATGACCATAGCATCAAGTATCAATAATTATTAAATTTTGAAAGTTGGCGTCAAATACTTGGTCACATTCTTAGTCCTGTTCACTTACTCTTTGATCCATGACTTTATTGTATTTAGCAAGATTCTTTGATTCTGTTGTAATGAGCAGGCAGGATTAATCATATAGAGTAAATGGGCAACAGTGGCTCAAGTGGTAGATCAGATTGTCCATTAATCATAGGGTTGGTGGTTTGATCCCCTGCCCATTCTGTCCACATTTCGAAGTATTCTTCAGCAAGACAGTAAACCACAAATTGCTCCCGATAGTCAGGCCATTTACCATTTATTTTCCAAACTAATAAAAAAGGTATTGATTTGGCATCTGTACCAAACAGCTATTGGCAGCAATATTGAACATTTTCAAACAATACTAGTCATGTTTAAAAGTGTTTAAGGTTGAAGTGACATTCTGGTTTATTTCTGGTCATGTCACTCTGTGACAGAAACTTTTCAGTGTGTTGCTCTCTGTCTGCTGTGGCTGTAATGATTCTACTTGTCACCGCTAACAGACCAGCCAGTGTGACATTTCACTTCACACTCTGTCTGTCTTTGTCTTCCCTCTGTCTATTTTTTTCAATAGTGACTTATATGATAAGTTGTCATAGAAAACCATATCATACGTTTTCATCATACATCATAAGTTTTAGAACAGATCTTAGCACACAGTGATCCAGTGAACTCAATGTCATTAACACTTTCACATGTTGGGATGAGAAGAAGAACTATTGTGCCTTTCTTTCAACTGTCCTCTGAACATGAGTAAGTGGTCAGTCAAGTCAGTGTCTGCATTTATAGATACAACTTGTGTAAAGTTTTATTTCTGTGTGCCAATTCTATACTACATAATAACTGTAGAACGGATGTACAACACACTAATTACTTACTATACATTGTCATAGTATACTAGTTCTGCTATTGTTTCAACATTGGACCACAGTTTAAAATTAAAAACAGAAAGCAACATGTTTTTCTAAAGATTTACCTCTTATTTTCTTATTTTCCAAGCTCTTCCTGGAGATCTTTCACCATATCAACAACTGAATTTATTTTTTTTCCAGCTGTAAGAAGTTCTTCCTACGGAAGCCCTGAGAGGCAAATGATGTTAATAAGTTAATAACCTGCATCATCGTACTGATAAATTAGCATCAGAGCTCTTGATACTTTCCACCATAGAAACATCAAGCTGCTGCTGCCACACACAGTAAGCTAGTTGAGCCAGCTGTAAGCTAACGCTGTACATAACTTTGCACCGAATGTGGTCTTTTTAATCTGATATCTGTGGTGGATGTAGTGGTGTCAGTTCACATGACCTCCTCATAAATTGATGTGTGTTCCCACTTTGAGAAAGGTATTCTAGACTGTGTAAACTGATAAGTGCCGTGACTTTTTACTATAGCCAGCAATAGGAACTGGAAGTTAAGAGACAAAACAGGAAGTAGAACAAATGAAAAAAGGGGTGGGCTGCATAAGGTCGTTTATAAGTTTATATTCTGGTCATCAGTTTGAATTATTTCAACTTTGTTTCTGAGAAAGCCTGTTTTGTCCATCACTTTGGCATGGCAGACAACTCCTAATACTCTACCCATGAGCCTCGGCTGCCATTGCTACGGAGAAGTCAAAATCTTTTTTGTTGCAGTTGGGAACAAAACATGGCACCATAGTTGCAGAATTCATCCAAAAGCGACCCAGAATCTACAGTCATCTGACTTAAGCTGCAGATCGTATCAGTTTTCTTAATAGCCTCCAGCTGCCACATAACAGAATTTTAAGCTCAGTCATTGAATGTCTCTTACTGAAATGCATCCTGGCAGTCATAGTTATCATTTCATGTTTTTACTGTATGTCCACAGGCTTCTTGTACCTTCTGACTTTTTATCAAAGAACCAGATATTTTCTAACAAAGTTGTTCATCTTTTGTACTGAAGACATCAACCAGGAGAGCTTCGTGTCCATCCAAGCCTTTAAGTGCTCTAACTGGGAGTCACGTCACATTGTCTTTGAGAAAGATGAATGGGATTTTCACTTCAGGAACTAGAGCCACCTGAAATAACTCCTCCCACTTTGCAACTCTATACTACCTGCAAATCTCAAAACGTCCTCTCAGTTTATGTTGATATTTTGAAATTCAGCTGTCAAATGGCATTAGATCTTAATGACAGGGAGGAGTTTTTGGGGATTTGAAGGTGCCATTCATCTCTAGAACAAAATGTGTGCACATAATACTAGAAGGGACCAACAATGTGTATTAGTTCTTCTTTTCATCACCACAACCTCTCAGAAATGACATAACACCTGTTACTTCCCTACCTGTGTAAATCCATTGTGCTTGTATGGATAGTTTGTACTTAAGAGTTGTGACAAGCGCTTTTCTTTGTTTTCATGTGGATAAAAGCACGTTAGCAGACGGTCATCAGAAAAGATAACTGTATGATCAATTCTCAAAAGACCCTTACCATTTTTTATCATGAACAAATGTTCCCTTTCATTATTACCCTAATGGAAACTATTGAATCAGATTTTCTCTCTGCAGTCTTTCAAAGTTTCGAATGACAGTTGAATGAAACCCTAGCTTCTGTCTCTCTGTTTCTGTCTCTCTCTCTCTCCCTCCTCTGTCACACCCATGTTTAATTCACATCTCGATGGAAATCTCAGTCACACTCCAGCGGAGGAATGAATATTTCAGCTCTGCGAGGCCTCCCAACTCCAAAGCCTTTCACCGCTACAAAGACGAAATCTCTTCCGCTTCATCCACACTCCGACGTGAAATATTGAACCGCTTGTCAAAAGCACGAACCTGCTCTTTCTTCGGGACATCATCCTCTTTGTGATGGAGTAATCGCTGTAATAAAGCATCCCCAAACTCCACATTATGCATAAAATGTACTCGAAAAACTCCACTGTCTGGCTGTGTTAACACAGACTGAGGGGACTGAATAATAATAGAAATACTTTTCTTTTTCACATCTGAAATTGTCATTATATACAATTAACTGTTCAACCCTAATTGGTAAATATTCCTCTGTATCTTTACATTGTATTTAACTACATCTAAGAGCATTTCTGATTAGTTGAGGAGATGAAGAGTCTTTTTTCTTATGGTGATGAAACTACCAGAGGGTGTGGTGTTGTTGGTTCCTGCAGGGCCTGAGCGGGATGTGAAGCCTCTGTCGGGGCGGTGAGATAGTAGCAGTGACAGATGAGATGCCTTTCACTTCATCATTCACAACCTTCACTTCTCCTGAGGAGACGGGGTCCAAAAGGACACTCTACTGTCAGTATGTGCAGAAAAGACAAAGACAGAGTGGGGAGTTTTCTGAAAAATCCTCAAAGTTTGAGCACTGGTGCAGTATACAAAAGTCAAACTGTGAAGTCCAGGATATACAGGAACTAACATCTGACTGTGCAGTAGTCCTGTATGGACATCCAGTACTTTGGTTGTTCCTCTTGACTTTGTTGAGATGCATTTGTGTTGCATTCTGCAATGAGGATTTGGCCATTTGGTTTCAATACAGATTCTTGATCTACAGGTTAAATTTACACTATTGGAAGTTAAAGGTATTTGGTCATAAACCACAGTATTGGTTTTATTTGTTCAGGTTTTGAGAGTTTCCTGCCTCCATCACAATACAATGGATGCGAACGGAATTTAGTTTGAAAAAACTTAAAACACCCAAGAGTCTCCCAAGAGGCTGTACTTGAGCTAAATGCTAACGGCAATATGCTCACAATTACAATGTAAATAGGCTGATGTTTTGCAGGTATAATGTTTACCATGTTCGCCATCTTAGTTTAGTGTGTTAGTATGTTAGCTGAGGCTGATGGGATTGACATTAGTTTTGGGGATCACCAAAGTCATTATTTCATCCTCTGGTGACCATGAATGTCTGTCATGTCATGAAAATTAGTTGTTATGACATTTCATTCTGAACCAAAAAATGTCAATCTGCCAGTGGAGCTAGATGAAAAGTAAATCAGTAAAGTTGTATGGATACATTGTGTGGGGACTTTGAATAAATGTACCAAAATTCCATCCAATAACTGTGGAGATATTTCAGTCTGGACCAAAGTGGTGGATTGACCAACCCACATCGACTTACTTAGTTCTGCTATAGCTAAAAATCTGATAATGATCTGTTGGCTGATATTCATTTTTATCACACAGCACCATTTTGTATGTTACATACATCATCCATATCAGTATCCGTCACAGAGAGTTCATCCATGCCCAGTCTGCCAGATATTCTGGACATGCAGGTAGTGGCTTGGATATGCATTTCAATTCAGTATTGAACATTAACAGTAATCGTGGAGTATTTTTTCTAAATCTTGGTAGAATTTGGAAGCAAACTTTCCATGTTTGCTTATTTTTTTATCTTTGGGTGCCATTGTTGTTGTCTTGATGCAACAGAAGTCTTAAGGCATTATATTTGTGTCTCAAATCTGACTGCATGATGGGACATTTTCCATGCACACAAGTTATATTTTGTAGGGAAATTATTATCACACAAAGATTTTGAGTAAACAAAAATATATTCTGTGCTTAATATATTAATTTGTATCTTTGCTATAATCCACATAAGTGAACAATGATGACCTCTTAATTTTCCTGCTCTGTGTGCTTGCTCCCAGGACACTCACTCAGTCTTTCTCTCGCAACGTCTCTGCTCTGTGCACTGTCAAGTTTTCCTGCAAACTCATTCAAGCTGACAGAGTGTTACAATGAGCCACATACTGATTTCATCCAATCAGAACTGGAGTGGGTGATTTTGGTTGGCTGTTTTCTCTCTAAACTGATGGCTACTAGGATTATCTGCCATGATTTGTGACACAAATATAATGCCATAAAGTCTGTGGCTTGGCCTCCAGATATGGGCTGTGTTTGGAATCGCACTATTTATATTGAGTATGTAGTGCGTTCCAACTGCATACGTGTATACGTATAGTATACAGTATACGTGTATTCTGTGTACACGAGAAATACCCGGATATACACTAGATTAGCAAGGATTTCTGAGTATATGGCGTGAGCTTACTGGACATACTCAACCGCCCCAAAATGCATTGCGCCTCTAAGCTCGGACCGGTAATGTTGTGACAGTCATGTGATGCAGTCACATGACTGTCAGTAGGCAGTACGTTAGTATGCGATTTCGAACACAGCCATGGATCCAAATCTGTGTATGACATACTTGGCTCAGAGCCAGCACTCATGGTTACTGACTTAAGTTGCCTTTCTTTGCTCACCGCGAGGTAGGGTGCAGAGCATAGTGCAGACACTGGTATTAAAAAGTGTCTGAGCAGACACAGTGTTCGTAAACGATATGCCTATTCAAAAGCCTGGTAGCCCCATCTGACTACTGACATTCCGCCATGCATAACTTTTCCTGTTTCCATGTTTTTAATGTTGTGTTATAGAGTTTGGGGAACTCTGAAACACAGAGTTTTTCTTCCATCACTCTCTACCTTCCCTGCATGCATGTGTTGCTTCTGGCTACGTCACATACAGCTGTTATCTCATTGGTTGCGCTTTGAAAGGTCAGTGCCAACCGAGGTCAAATTTGAAATAATTTGAACTTTGCATGGTGGCAGTTTCGAGCAGTTTCGAGCTTTGCCACACCAAGGGTAGCGCTTCCACCTAGTTGGGCTCCACCGCTCTCCCCATAGGAAAACAATGGCACAGCCAGCGCAGAGTGGTGTTAACGCTGATGATGTGTAAGGCCCTTTAGTCTGTGATCTTTCACACAAAATAAATCAAAAGGATGAGAGAGGAATAACATGTAATGCTGGTGATTTCAGCTTCCTCTGTGTGTGGCGCTCACTCACTCGAGAGACAGTATACAGCAAGCTCTTAGTGTGATTTTTCACCAGAAGTCAGTTTTGTAGAACTGTACCATCCCGCAGTCAGAGGTGATAGACAATCTTATCTGTTGTTGCCCCTTTGTGTGATTTAGAACAGGTATATTTTTACAAGCTGCAAAGCATTGTGGGTCATATGGCTAAGGTTCTTAGCCAGAGTTATGATAACAGTGTCAGTTCTCAGAAGATGATTACAGGCATGCAGCAGAGTGAGGAGCAGGGGTCAGAGCCTCGGTTCCCCGACAGTCTGCACATCCATTACTGAATAACCTCTAATGGTCTGCTGTCAAACCTTACTTGAATTTGCAAAAAGTCCTCATTACTGTCAGGTCAGGGTGGAAATCACAGACATTAGCAGGACACATTGGACCATAACATAATTCAACAAATGGAGCCATTCTCTGCAGGCAGGGACTGGTAGAACCTCCTTGTTCTCTCACGAAAGACTCATGTAGAAGTTCATATAAGCAGACGCTAAGAGCTTTCAGCCAGAGTAAAGCACTTCACTTTCACCTGAAGGGATGTATCCTCTTGTGCCTGTTTCAGAAGGGTGTATTTTACACTGAGCAGCTACTTTTTAGCGAGCAACAGACTTCACTGATTTTGCAGTCTTTTCAATAATGTTATGATAAAGTCATTGGTTCCCTGAAAATTAGTCTGGAAATATTGGAGACTAGACCTGACATACAGGAAGTTAACATAAATGAATGAAGGTGTAAAATAGTGAAATGATTAATAAATACATTCAACTTAATGCATAAATAATTGTATAAAATGCACAAAGAAGCAGAGAAATACAATAAATCCAGAATGTGTAATACACAAATATTTTACTACAGTATTTCTTATTTTACTGTCACATCAAAATGTATTTAACTTAGACAGTTATCAAAATGTGCCAAAAGTTGGGTGAGCAATTCTATGGAAGCCCAGCATTCATGTTAAATGATGCTTTGACCTATCATTAGGCCCTGAAGTGGCTATCAGGCTGTGCCTTCATGAATCCACTGAGCCCTCTGACAGGACCATTCTCTAGCCCGACCTAACGTACCCTTGAGCTGACTTTAAATCCTACACTCAGCCAGGCAAAGAGCAGATACTCTTGGCTTGACCCGGCCTCATATTTATATTGTATCTGCTTACACAATGTCTACAGAGGAGGCACAGCGTGGGCAGCACATTGGCAGAGCAGCAGCAGCAGCAGCTTCAGTCCTCCATCTGTGTCTACACAGGATGCATTCAGGCACAGTATTGAGTGTAGGTCACCCAAGTTTTGGCAGAGCCCAACACAATCACTGTAGCCTAGTTACGAGCTTAAAACAGAAGCAAATAGACGTGAAGTATAAACGTACACTTTGGTTCGCGTTACGTATTACGCAGCCTGTGTAGACAGCTGGATTGATTAAAATAGAAGCGTATCTATTCCGTCAGACGCAGGTGAGACGGAGGACAGAAAAACGCGGCTGAAACGTCTCCTGTGTAGACACGCCATTAGGCTAAACGACAGTGGCTGGACCAACTGGATTGATAGGCAGCTTCATCTGAATGCCATGGTGTGGTCAGTTGTCCAGCCATCATTGCTGTTCCACTGGTCTCATCAATAGCCATTAGTTAGCAACACCTCTGGTATAAGAAACTAATGAGAGTTAGCTCAACATGCTAATTAGCTTACTGCATTGTTAGCTGAAGGTGTTAGCTGGTGATGTAGACAGGAGTGTATGCTTTGTTGCTTGCTAACGTGAGGTAGCTGTGGATGATTGTTTGGTTGGATTTTACTTAAAGGCACAATGAAATAACATCTTTACTTCCTTTATTTGATGTATATCGTGTTGAATCCGGTCGTTGTATAGCCTTGAGAACATAATTTGAGTAGGGGGTGCTACGCTCACAAACTTCATTTATTTTGTTTCGGCACTTAAACAACAAACATATAATATAAGAAATAGCTAAAGGACTGACTGCATAGCAGCCAACATATGACAATAAGAAAACCAGGGTGACCACACTTAGCATAACATAGAGTCAGCATTTATGAAGCGCTTCTGTTGATTGAAAACTGCATTTGAAAGTAAGTATTCTGCTCATGCTGGAGAATGCTGAGAAGCTGTGATATAAGGGGCTGGGGGCTAGGATTACTTCAATATTTGTGATATCCATTAGAGTTTTTTTGTTCATTTTTGAATTTATCTTATAGTTAATCTTTACTAAATGAGCATGGAGAATAATGGAATTGTCTGTAGTATAACTTGAGGATGCTTCTATGTAACCTATAACCTTGATACAAATTACTGTGTGTGCTGTGACACCATTAAGATGAGAAGATACTAAACTGTCTCAAGACATAGCAGTATAGAAGTGGTTCTAATGTGAATATGTATATGTTGAGAGGTCAAGGTAACCTATACTCAGGCTGGGGTCTCCACACCCCCTGACCTGTGGCTCTGTCTGCTCCACAGTATATGCACTTTTCTCTCTGTTGCGCTCTCAGTTATTGCCCCAAATGGTGCAGAATTCCTTTAGCACAATTTATTTTCCTCCAGGCACAGATTTATTTCACTGTCGATATGCAATGAAATTCATGACTTACATATTCCGTCATAAATCGGGTACGGTCCTCCATGAATAAGAAATGAATCCCGATGGAGTACATTGACCTTGTTATATCTCAGGCAGGCTGCAGTGTGGTGTGTTGGAGGCTGCTGCAACACTGGAGCTGTGACAGGCCAGGCCAGGCCAGGCCAGGCCATGCTTTGATGTGTAATTGTGTAATTTCCATACAGTTGGACACCCGCACTTTGCTGTACTGTATCCATGACCACACATGTTAAGCCAATCACTTCACAGTGATGACATAGCTCGGCCGAGAGTGGAGGCCGTCACAGTTTGGTTCTGCTCCAAAGAAAGACCACAGTGTTGCAGGTCAGCACTGTTAGCAGCTGCTGTGAAAGTGAAGTGGAACTGCATAGTATGATTATGGTGCTACAACATACTATACTGAGCCCGTGTAAAAGGAGCAGAAGACTTTCTCTGTTTGAGTGAAGCTCAGAGCCTAATGTTGAACCCTGAAGATCCTACTAAGAGCTGTCCTATGCTTCCTATGTGCACACAGGCCAACAGTGTATGCACTATTTATTAAAAGATGCACTGTTTTGGGGGGTAGTAGTGAGCTCCACAACACTGGCTAATTCATTGTTATGTTGTGAATGAGTTAATGATTGGGGCCAGGTTCACCTGAGCGTTAAAGAGCTACAGAGATAACTGAGATAAAATAAGGGAAATACAGTTGCCTATTCACACATCCAGCAGACACAGAGCAGCAATGAAAGAGTACCCCATCAATTTAGCATTGCACTTACAATAACATCGGACTCATAATGGACAGTTTTTAAAAAAAGGATCACAATCGATGCAGCAGAACCACAGATATCCTTTTATAGATTTGGGTGCCTCGAGCTGCTAGCCTTAAGCAGAGATCAACACCCCCGGATGTTTTTCATTTTCAAACTTATAGTCTTCAGCCCCATCCGATGATGACTCAAGTGACATCACTTGAGGACATTTGCCAGACTTCACACAGCTCCCTCTGGAGACACAAAAATCTTTAATACAACTTTTTTTCACATATGCAGCAGTAGCCTACTCCCCAACACCTGGAAACACTCTTTGATGTGGTTCTTTTTAGCTCACACATAACAGTTATGAGTTGCCTTTTCCCCAACTCGTTGTAGTACACCTTCCTTAACAAATCCAAACACCATTTATCAAACAGTGTTTACAGTTCTAAAAATATGAAAGTAATTATTTCTAACATGATCACTGCAGAGCCTTGTGAACTTCCCCCCCACCACTGCCCTTTTATTGCTGCTACCCATAAATCATAAATCTTTGATAAGATTATCTCCCTCAGTAGTCAGTGTTGATAAATCTTCACGCTAGCAGGACAGACAACAGTGTGTTTTCTGCCTGTTAGAGGCTGTGGCGTTAACTGCAGGACGAGTAAAAATTGCATTTTGAATTTTGTTGATTTTGGAGCTTTTGTCAGAGCCCTCACACCACTGTGTTTTACACCTTTTTCCAGCCATGAGTCGCTCCACATCTGATGTGCGTTGCATTGTGGGTCAATAGTTTCCATCAAAAACACACTGAAAAATCAAGCAAGTTTAGTATGAGGTTTGGCTTTCCTAAGTGTCCTTCATATTGCAGCAGGGAAACAGTGTGTGTGTTTTTATGAGTATTCACACTGGTCTCCCCATGTGTGTTTCATTATGGACATTCTTATTACTTCCAACCAAATCCACGCCCACATTCCCACATCCTACCACACACACACGCACACACATGCAAAGTTATCAGTTCCACTTTATGTTGTTCTGCGTGTTGTTCTTGCCTTCCTTCCTTTCTTCCTTCCATCCTTCATCTCCCCTTTCTCTCCATCTCCCTCTCCTGCCTTCTTTTTTCTTCACCGGTCAGCTCTATTCATGCTTTTGCAAACATCAGACAACCTCAGTTTACGGCTCTCTTCTGCTACTGAATGCAAAACAAGCTTACTTCACTTATTTATTGGGGCCTGCAAAATCCTTTGGCCTACACACACACTCACACACACACACACACAAACACACAGTCTTTGGAAGAAGACATACAGGGTTGCCTGACCCCATACCCTCCAGCATGAACTTAAGAAAAAGTTTGCTTAATGATCCGACTTCTTGCTCAGACTGCAGTTTTAGAAAATTAAAATTCCTCTCCTCTCTGCTCCTCTCCTCTCCTCTCTTGTTTCCTCCTCTCCTCTCCTTTCCTCTCCCCTCCTCTCTTCTCCTCTCCTCTCCTCTCCTCTCTTCCTTCCTTCCTTCATCCTTTCAGATGTTCCTACAGAGTAAATAGGCAATCCTTACATGTTACATGTCTTCCACCCATCTCTGCTTTGTGCATTTCATGTAATTTAGTCCCACACACACCGCAGACATACAGTATGTTAATGTATCCGGGCCCTAAGGCTGTTACTAACTGTGTAAGACCACACACTCCAGCAGACATGGCTCTCCACTGGTGTTTTGGTCGTGAACACAAGGGAGCTTATACTGTGTTTTTTGGTCCTACTGAATGCTTGAATTTGAATTCTATGGTACTAAAACGCTCTTTTAAAAAGACAAAAAGATATTTTAAAACTGAACATTTTTAGGATCAATGCTAAGCAAGCTGGTAAGCAGCCATACCCATTAGACAAGAGGCAGTTACAGTCCAGGGAAGTTCAAATATTATTGTCCATTATTACACAGAATGTACAAGAGTAATGTGGGGGTGGTAAGAATGTAATTTCCCCGGTTGTATTACTGAGGGTCTGGATCAGAGCTCCTGCCAAGCCCAGCAGGCAGCAGATGAGCTATTTACTACACCTACTTGGAAACTCTTGTGGGGAAGTGAATTAGAGATGATCTGCGCTCCCTCAGCAGCAACTGTCCAGGTACCCTCGGGCAAAGTGTTTAAAGAGTAACCTAACATTAATCCACTTTTTTTGAGTGCAGCGGTTTGGCAGTGGTGTGTGTGGGTGGGTTTAGAATTCATTTGTTGAATTTGTGAAGGGGGCATGTTCAAGCTTAAACACGGTGTTAAGTTGCTCTTTAAAAACTATAAACTGAAGCTGTAACAAGTTGGACTGAGCTGGCTGGCTGCTCTCAGTTCAGTTCAATTCAATTCAATAGGCTTTTTTGGCATGACATTTGACGTGTTGCTAAAGCACAATTACGATTATGATTATATGCTCTCTTTGTTGGACGTAACAAACTCACAGCCATGGCTCGATTAAGCTATTACGGGGCCCAAAGCAAACATTTGCCATTTGGCCCCTATTGATCCCTGCATCTCCTTCAGAAGCCCCACCTCCACTCTAGTATCCACCTATAGGGTCTGAGTCTAGGTTCCCCAAACGGAGAAGTTATCATCATCACTCCCCACTCCCTGCTGTGCTGAGCTTGGTGCTTGTTTGTGGGGAGTGACGAGAACAGGGCCTAGATACAAAATATCCATGCTGTACATATTCTATATGCACGTAATAATCCATTCCAAGTGAGTTGGCCTACTGAACTTTGTTAATGTATATGCGCTATGTGAGCTAAAATAATAAAGCGACACTCCACCGATTCTACACATGAAGTTCAGTATACTCGTATTAATTCTACACCTGTTCTTGGTGATGTCATCAGGTATCTCAGTTTTGGCTTGAGACTTAAAGTTTAAAACAGACAGCCTGTGTTACAAACTGGGGATGTGGAGTTTGAAAGATGTAGGTGTTTATCAAGCAGGGAGGGTCCAATGATAGACGCTATCAAGTTGCATTATGGGAGTGTAGGATCCAGTGTTTTTGGAGTCTGACCAGCACAAGGGAGGAAGAAGGGAGAAGTCAGGATATATCATTTTCTGCTCGATTTTGACCATCCTGTTTTTAATGTGTACTTTTACTCAGCACTGGGAGCAGGGGGGGGGGGGGGATTAGCAGCAGCCACCAGCCAAATGCTGGTAAAATATGAAAGTGACGGGTAGATTTCAGACACAAAATAATAATTTACTATTGAGTGGCTGGTGAATTTGAACATTTATATGTCAGTGGCTGTTGGATGTTCACATTTTAAAAAGTTAATTTCCCACCCTGACAGGGAGTATACTAATGGGTCTACAATTGGAGCCAGTAAAATCTGCTTTTGTCTTTGGGTAAATGTTTGAATGTTGGTTTTAGAGTTGTGATTATTGTGCCAAAGTACTGCTGCTTATAAAATTCTCACTTTTCTAAAGATTCTACTGTCAGATGGCCTGAAAGAACTGAGTTTGTTAATCTCGCCATTAGTGCTAGCATGTACAGGGGACTTTCTCTGGATAAATGAATGCTGGACCAAAAACCTCCCTGTTCTTAAGAGTAGTGGTTTATGTGTAATAGTAAGTGTTGATGTGTAATGGAGTGTTTTGCCCTCCCTCAGCTGGTGTGGCTGCTGATGGATGTGGGAATATTGGAGCAAGTAATTTCATTTGCTGCTCTTCCTCCTCTTTCTGCCCTCAGGAGCTGTTCTGGGAAAAGCTGCATTACAGAACAACATTATAGCCTTTGTCATATTGAGTGGGAATAACACCCCATCCATTTATTTTGTATAAGTACATGTCAGAATCTGAACCACTTTATTCACCAGATGTAATGAACGCACAGGCATTTGTCTTGATGACAGTATTATGCTGCACAGCCAAAGAGCAGACAGTGCATCAGTCAAACTAAGAGAAATTACTTTAACCAAGAGTGTTCCTGGTACAGAAGTTGATTGCATAATGCTTGGAGTATTTATTATGAATATAATTTATGTTCAAAGGATAATTCTGGTTTATTACAACTTGTATCTAATTTGTGTAGCTTTTTAGCCATAATTTATTTCCGTTGTGATAACATTGTACTCATCAAAGTAATTTCTGAGATCCCAAACAAGGTGACACCACAACACCAAAGCGGCCAAGCGAGTAGACAATCAGACAGCTAGCCAAATTATCTGAACCACTTTTTTTTGGAGGTATAACCAAACAGGAACGCACCTGAAATGTTGGTAGGTCAAAGTGGAACCAGTAAGTGGGTCTGTAAACTGTGTTTAGATAATAATTTCACTCTCTTTGGTTTTCTCTTCCAAATATGTTTTAGCCTGGTTCTAGACCTCTGAATTGCTGCTCACTTCACCTATTTTTTTCAGTGATTCAAGTAGGTCTAATATTGTGCTCATTGATGACTGTTTGTCCAATTTGAAAAACAATGAAGGCAGAATTAAGGATGACAACCAGGAAAATCGTGACAGAAAAGTTGCCACAAAAATAGCTATAAGCATGGATGAAGTTGACACAGCTATGCAGGTTTCTGTAAGTGGACACCTCTAAAGGCCCAGTCACACCAGCATTTCCAGTATATCTATATATTTTTTATATACAGGTTTTGGAGCATTTTATGCCTTTATTGTATAGCCGGCAGTAGAGAGATAGCAGGAAATGTAGGGAGAGAGATGGGGAACAACATGCAACAAAGGTCCCTGGCAAACCAGGGATGATGCAGTTCATGGCTGGCGCTTTAAACCCATCAGCCACCAAGATGCTATGAAATCAGTTCATTTCAATGGAAACACAGCAAAGTAAATCTCAACTTTTGTGAACTTCGTTGTGCAAATTTGAGCTGTTGATCAATATCAAACGGTCAATCTATCATATTGGCTGTGTCACATCATCCAATTTTATTTGACCCTCCTCTGCTATAGTGCTCATGTACTGCTTCTGGCTGTTATGAGACAGAAGTTTATGCTATTTGACGCATTTATCTCTTATTTAGGAGAAATACGCCTCATTGATGAACTATGTGAACTTATTGTCCCATTAGCGAACTAGCCACATCATGAACTGACAGTTAGCAAGCTAGCTAGCTCAAAGAGCTATTGATACTGACTAGCACAAGCATGTTAACTAACTAGCTAACTAGCATCAGCGGTTAGCTCACCAGCTATAGTTGACTAAATATTGCTGCCAGTGGTCACTATCTCACCAAGCAGACAGAATAAGGAAGTACGAATTGACAATTCAGTTCGATTATGAGGCTAAATTAGTTTGGCTATAACCTGGAGGTGTGTATACAACTTGTCTGATTGTCCGACTGGTCATGCTTCCTGCCCTGTCTGACATCTTTCCTGGAGTTCCACAAGGCTCCTTCCTGGGCCCTCTCCTCCTCTCTCTCTACGCTATATGAGGGCGCTTGGTGCTGTCATACACTCGCATGGCTTCTACTTCCACCGCTATGCCAACGACATCCAGCTACTCTTGTCATTCCCCCATCTGACACTAAGGTGGAGGCACGCATTGCACATTATCTGGCTGATATCTCGGAGTGGGGAAAGGCTGTTGCCCACCTGGTATTCCACCTTCTCAATTCATTACACAGGCTCCCTGTTGCTGCTCGCATCCAGTTCAAAACTCTGATGCTGGCCTACAGGGCAATGAAGGGAGCTGCTCCTTAATACCTCCAAGCCATGGTCAAACCCCACTCCCCGGCCCAACCGCTGTGCTCCTTTTCCTCTGGACGTTTAAGCGTTCCATCAGTCAGAGGACCCTGAACTCCCCGCTGAAGTCAAGACACTGGAGTCACTGCCCATCTTCTGCTGCAGGCTAAAAACCCACCCCTTTTCAGAATACATATAAACTTTGCTAGCACTTACTATCTAAAAAAAAAAAAGGAAATATTTTAGAACTAGTACTGTAGCACTCAATATGCTTTTAGTTTGTTTAAAAGAAATACACTCCCAATTACAGTGTTATTCTTATAGGAATGATGGCCACAACTATGAAAATAAGACCAAAGTTGAAATTAACTGGAATTATCCTGCAGAATGTGGTATTAACATTGGTATTAACATTTAACCTTACAGACACACACATTAGCTTCCTCTGTTTGTCCTCACAGGAACTTACATTTTCTAGCTGGCACAGAGGGGCGACTTCACATTTGATGCTAGAGGTTCCATTTACAATGTGTAATAGACTGTACAGCAGACTCTTTTAGTCCATCCTCCCATCTATCCTGGGTAATTGATAAATAGCAATCTTCTCCAGAAAAGACAAGTTTTCTATGAGACTTTGCAGTTAATCCACTCTGGTTTTGCTCTTTGGTTTGTTGAGAGCCATTAATCATTTAATCAAGGAAGCAGTGTTGTCTAGGCCACGTTTTCAGATTTGGCTTCACAACAAATCTTTTAGATAGAAGACTTTTACTCGTTCACTCAGCCGTGTATCTGTGTGTGTGTGTGTGTGTGTGTGTGTGTGTGTGTGTGTGTGTGTGTGTGTGTGTGTGTGTGCATTGCTAATATATCGAAATAGCTTTGTTTCCATGACATTATGTCTGTGTGTTGAATAATGAAACTTAAGTGGAAACAGCAGCTTTTGATTAGATTTCCTCAACTTCTCAAAGTTGAGAGTGTACAGGCCAATGCATTGAATTTTAAACATTATGGTACATCCAAGACTGCTGTGTAGAAGACCTGCAGCATGATATGCAGTCAGTTCAATACAGTATTAAATAGTGTGTGTGTGTGTGTGTGTGTGTTTTAGGTGTTTCCGTAGAAGTTGTTGGCAAGCTGGCTAGCTATGCTGTAGATTACTTGATAGCTGTCTTCTGCCACTGCTGATAATCATGATGCCATGCAAAGAAGAGTCTGTATTCAGACCAAATCAGGCACTGTGGCGAAAACACCAGTCCTCCCATTCATTTGAACGTGGGTGGTGCGTTTTGGCTGCGGCGGTGGGGACCGCAGGGGGTGCCGAAATAACAGAATCAATTTTTGGAGAAACGCAACCGACATCACACTGCAGTGGCCAATCAGGCCGGCAATCAGACCGGAAGACGGCCAGGTGAAGAAGAACCTTGTTTACCTTGTAGCACTGTAGCATTCCGCTGTTTACCGAGCAACTGTGAAGATGGAAGAGAGACTGATCGATCGCTGCAGTGATGACTGTACATCAGCTGTTCAACCCTGCCACGAGGGAGCACTAAGACGTTAATCGCCGTGCAGTGGCTTGGGGTTGTATCGCTCTTCAAGTTGGGATTGCTGGTTAATATTTCTACTTGTGCTACAATCAGCATGGACATGTAGTGACACTCCCACACCGCCGCACAACCCTGCACTAATCTTAATATATTTGGTCTGAATACAGCATCACTCTTCCAGTTGGTAGTGTGACAGACTCTAAATGCTACTGAAAACTTTTTTTGTTTATTTTGTTGTTTTTTTCTTACACATCTTTGCTGTTTGGTATTATTTCCAGATTACTATACATACTTGAGATTTTTTTTTCTCTTAGGCACCTGATCTGCTAACAAAGAATAAACTGAAGGAGATGTTGGGCCTCAGCAGCTCAATCATCTGTGTGTGTTGTGTGCCTACAGATGCTTCAGCTGTTTGGAATTAGGCTGTCACAATCATGAAAGTATAGTTGATGACTTTTTGGGTTATGTTGAACCAACAAATGACCTCCTAAGGGGAATTAGCATTTCCTCTACATTCAGATCTATTTTGAATTACCATGTACTAACTGGCAGTGTAAACACAAGACTTTAAGTTGATTACACATAAAAATTAAGTTGTTTAAACAAATTTTTACTTGATATATAAAAGGGATTGTAAGCATTACGTACTTACTATAACTATGAAAGTTTTTAAGATGGCAACCTCTAAAAAGTCAAGTTGATACAATACATTTTTCTTCAGTAGTTTTACTAGCTTCTTAAATTTCATTGATTCAACAACAGTCTTTATTATTCATTTATTATTTTATGTTGAGCATTGTAAATGAAGTTAAGGAAACAAAATGTTAAGGAATTCACTTTATTTTGCACTACAGTATTGTATTTGACCACATAATATTAAAACCTTTAATATTATATTAATATAATATATTGCCTTACATATTCACATTACTTTACATCATGAAATACAAACTTACAGTAGTCCCTGATCTTCTCAAAGAACTACAACTATTTTCTGCTCTCAAATGTAACTTCTTAATAATGAGTACACTGAATTCAAACTAGTCACAACGTATCAAGCATTTAGACTACAATGTAGGTGACATTTAGATGAATATGTAAAAATAATGTTGTCCACGACAATTTCCATCAATGTAAGCAGGTGTAGCTTAACATCTGAAAAGTCACAATGAGACCATGCACAAAGATGTCCCTTTGTTTGTGAATATACTCACCTTGAGTGTGTTTAAAAAATGTCTGCTGTATCTTTGCACTGTCTTTGATGGGCGCAAATTCCTACCCACTTAACATGTCCACACAAATTCAACAAAGAAAGAAAAATTAAGTCAGCAAACCAATTTTACTGATTAACCACAATATGAATTTCATTTTTAATCAATGAACTAAGGAATTGGAGTTGAAATTAGTTATATTTGTAAGCTGCGGTAATTACCAATATTACTATGTCTACACAAAAGGTTCAACTAAATCACTAAACTTGAATTTTTATCCTGCAACAGTGCATTTAATTAAGTAAATAGTAATAGGTCTCCTGAATTAATCTTTAGAGTGATGTGTCTAACTCATGAGGATGTATGTCTTCCCTGTTTTACAAATAGAAGAAGTGGGGAGAGGTTTTTGTGGTCTTAGCTTCCACCAGAAGGCACAAATCTCCATGATTCTCCATGTTGGAGCAGTGAGACGTCCTCTCCCTCACTCTCTTTTATCTCTCTGAGTTTCTCCTTCAATCTCACCCTCCTCTCATCTCCTCCCATGCTCCCCACAGCTTCTCCTCCTCCTCATACTAATCGCAGCCATCGGGGGAGGCTTGGGTGGAGCGACAGGCTGCTGTGGGTGCTGCCGGCGCTGGGTGCATGCGTGCAGCGGGCCTGGACGGGCTTTGATCCCGGCGCTCTCCTGGGACGAAGCCAGGAGTATTAGGCACTTTTCCACTCTTGTCTTCTTTTAATTAAGGGCCCATAATGAAGGCTGCACGCTCGGCAGCAACACATCACACACCCGGAGGAGGAGGAGGAGGAGGAGGAGGAGATCCCACCCTCCGTCTCCTCCTCACATCACACCCTTTGTCCCCTCCACCAGCCTCCCCTCTGTCACGTTGGCCTGTACACTCCCACTTCTGTCTTTCATTTCAACTGTATTTGCTCTTGTATTTCAGAGACTTTTATCTCTTTATGCTTCCTCTCTCTTTCATTTTGCTTTTTCTTTGATCTTTCTTTGTGCTAACTTGATGAAATCACTTGAACACATTATGGTAGGGAACTCATGAAGTGAGGTCCCCTACCAATCTGCTTATAAAGATGGTAGAGGCACTGATGATGCTTTAAACACTACAGCACCTTAAAAATGCTACAGCTTATGCTAGACTAATGTTTATGGACTTTAGCTCAGCATTTAATACTATACTCCCTCAGACCCTGTTAAACAAGCTGAGACAGATGGAGGTGAACCCCTACATAATCAGATGGTGCCATTCATTTCTCATAGGAAGACAGCAGCAGGTGAAAGTCAACTCTCTCTGACATACAGGTTATAAGTACTGAAACTCCTCAAGGCTGCGTAAGCTCCCCCCTTCTTTTCACATTATATACAAATGACTGTAGAAACCAGTACAAACAACTACATTATCAAGTTTTCTGATGATACAGCCATTCAACAGATTCAGACATTGCTATGTATAAGTCAGAGGTAGAGGAGGTTGTGCAGTGGTGTGAGGGGCACAACCTGATGTTAAACAAACTAAAGAAATGGTCTTCCATCCCAGCTCTGTTGGTGATCACAGCCCAGTTTTAACCAACGGAGAGAGAGTTGAGCAGGTAACAACATACAAGTACATAGGTATTCACTTTGATTTTTCAGTTACAATGGGCTCATCAAGTGGAGCATGTTTGTTCACAAATCAGTCAGAGTCTGCATTTTCTGCGAAGGCTCAGGGTCCATGGAGTGGATAAAAGCATTATGTTAGTGTTCTGCAGGGCAGCCATTGAATCCATTATTCGTTATGGCATCCCAACATGGTTTGGTAACCTGTCCGTTAAACTCAGATCACTACTCCAAAACCTGATTAGATGACTGCTCTTATTGGGGGGCTGGCATGTACAATATTTTGGTGTAGGCATCTGTGAACAGAAAAACACATGAGACAGGTGTGTAGGAGAGGGACGAGTGGATCAAAAGTTGCAAACAAACTCCCGCACACTGTATCACTTGCAAAAATACATTTATTTGCAACGTTTCGGTGATAGAGGCATCTGTGGAATATTCTTGGTGTGTATGTTCTGGTGTGTATAGATCTGTGTGGGATACTGCATGTTAACTGTAGTTTGATTGTACATGTGTGCTGCTACGTCAACTGTGTTCTCGCGAATGAAAGACAAATTTCTCCTAAGGGAGACAATAAAGGTTAATCTAATCTAATCTAATCCACTCTTTAAAATCTACCTGCCAACAAACACTAAAGCACCCTCACTAACATGGTGTATCTTGTTTGTTTAATCCATACACAACCATAAATGTGAAAACAAATGTTTGTGGTTTTACAGGGAGTTACATGACTTTCTGGAGTCTTGTCAACCACACAGTGACAACATGAACCCAGGAAGTCACTGACTTGACCCATCCCAATTGAAAAGCATAGCCACATCATTTTATAGTGGCTGACAGGCCCACCTCCACCTGAAATGCTGTACCCCCGCTTTCATCAGCAAAATCCAAATCTCACTCCAGCAGTAAAGGTCAGGAATATGACAGCATTAAGAGAGGTCGGGGAGCATGGTGTAACCTGGGAGGGGGCGGAGTGTGGCAGGGTTTGGATGGAAGTTGCTCAAACCTTTCACGGCACTCTGTACTGTGCTGTTGCTGAGCTGATGGTTCCATGAATCGCTGGTCGCCGTCTCTGGATGTTGGACAGTTTCCTCCTCAGGCGCAAGTTCCTTCCCCTCAGTGGGAGTATCACTCAGGAGGGAAAGCTGGGTCTTAAGTAACTTTAACACACAGAGCCTTCAGGAGGAGTCCTGCTCCTGGGAGAATTAAAAAGGTCATTCTCTGTGCTGAATTATCATCACAATGGGCCACGAATCAGCTCTACATGACATGGCCCCACGTTTCTTTTAAGCTAATATCACAGCCATTTATCATTGTCTGTCCCAGTGCTTCTCTTTCAGACCAGACTTGTAGATTAGAGCTGGCCATTAGCATTGTCTGAGACTGGAAATTACATGAATACGTGAGTTGATACATAATATCATAATATCAGACATGCAGGATGGTTCAGCAATGTCAGTAACTACTGTACAGCAAAGTGTCATCCTCTTCTTAAAGGAATTTGGGAAACTTTTTCACTGTCTGTATGTTCTTTTCCTCTTTTTTTTCTCTTTCCTGCAGTCTGAGGCATTATCCTTGTGTTTTATAGAAATGATGTTAGGACCGAAGTGTGTTTTATTCACTTCCTTATCTTTCATTCATTCTGGCTGGAAAATAACTGTGTCTCTGTGTGCGTGATTTCTTGGATTTGTTTATGTCATTATTTAAATGTCATAGTGTGGCTCAGGTGGTGGAGCATGTCAGCCATTAAAGGGGTACTCCACCAATTTAGGTCTGCACCACCACAAAGTTGGGCGTGGGGAGACCTCAAAACATTAAATAAAATAATTGTCAAAACTGAAGCGGCAGAGGTCAAGATATCCTGACTTTTGGTCCCTAGCATAGGTCAAGCTCCAAATACCTTATTGTTTTCTACATTTCCCACAATGCAACACAATAGCATCTTTAGTTAGTTGTCCCCTGCCTGCTTTCTAAATATAAATGATAAATCTGCAGTCTCTATGACCAAGCTGAGATAACCCAGGTGACAACATCAGGGGATCCTCCTCTGTGATGTAGGACTGACTGCTGGGCCTGAGGTTCTCCTTGTGGCAGCACTGACACTGTGAACAGCTTCCCTGCAGCAACACATCACACGTCTGACACGCTCTTTCCTGCTCGGTTACTCTTCACCCTGACTTTTGTTCCCTTGTGTCTTCAGTTGCTGTCGGTGCCCTGTGCTTGTTTTAAGACCCTCTTGTTTTCTAAAGTTTTCTATATTTCACTAATTATTGAGTTTAGAGAGTGAACGCCTGGACTGAACTGGACTTCAGAGACCGTAAAAGGACCCTGAGGGGATTCCAAATGCTCGCACGGTGAAGAAGGGATTCATGAATTTCATTTTCAGCCTGTTTGATTCATTTGAACATCATTAGAGAATGGTTTCACCTTCTCCCCCTGCAGTGCTGACAGAATCCAGAGTCAGATGGTGGTCTGTGATGACAATGTCTCTATTTCAAGGGCCAGGTGTGCATTGAAATATTTGGGAACCCCTGGACTGAAAGATAGTTTACATGCTGTATCAATGAGTAGTGGTCATGTTAGTTTTTTGCCACAAGAGGGGGACAAAGCTCTACTGCTCCACAGTGTGAGTGCTGCTGAGAGGTTCAGAGTCAGAGGATCTTCAACTGCAGTAAATGTAGACCCGGCAGCTTCTCAGGGCACATTAATACAATGTAAAGGGACAACAGGATTAACTGACAACACTGACACTCATGATACAAGGACATATTAGACCAAACTGAGCAGTGTTCAACCTCATTTAGTACTCTTCTACAGCAGTGTGAGACGTCCAAAACCACTTTAAACACTACGTACTGACACTGAGCTTTCACTATTGGATTTAATGGTGGTCGTGATGAGCTCGTTCCAGCTGAATGTGTTTGGCTTCAGCTTGAAAATCACTAAACATTTATCAGAGATCCATTAGCTGCTCCACATCCTCCTCGCCAAGCGTTATTTGTTGACATGTAGTGGAATTGGTGTGAAGGTTAGGTGTTCATGTAAATGTCTACTTTCTTGTGTCAAAAAATGTGATGTCTTCAACTTGTCTCTTCTTCCTTGTTGATGTCAGACATGTTGTCCTTGTGGTTGAGCCTGAAAAAGAGAAATCCACGTCAGGCTAGATGAGCACAGTTAGCTGCTGAACACTAAGCTGCAGTGAGCCTGTTAGTCAGAGCATGTCTCTTCAGTATTGTCAGAGCAGCACTGGGAGGATTGCTTAAATATAGGAATGAAATTCTGAACATGGTCACCATGCCCTCCACAATAATGCTATGTAGTTTAACAGAGGCAATTCAATGTTGTGTTAATTTGTATATTACTGATGCACTAACCCTACTGAACATCACGTTTAGATAGAGACCTAAGACTTTAGATAGTTAGGATACATAATGTTGTATTTGCAACTTTAAAAATGTAATGTTGCCAGTTGTGGCCCTTTCTCCTATTAGTCCATTCATTCTCATGCATGTACAAATCAATCAATCAATCAAAATGTATTCATATAGAACCTTTCAAACAAATCAAATGCAATATAAAGTGCTTTGCAAGCGATTGACAAAAGGTAGCTGGCTGGCTGCATTATAGGTCATAAACCCCGCCCCCTCCATGTTAGCGGATGGGACATGGACCAAAGTCACGCTGATGTTTGCTCAAGTGTTAAGTGTGTTTATTTTTCTGATCAGTTTGGTTTTAATTAGTTATTAAAAAGCGGGTTAGACGTCATGATTGACAGTAGTTCAGGAGGGTGTATGGGCGGGAACCCGTTACTGCGGCTCCACCGCGGATCACTACTGTGCAGACTCTGACTCCAAATGATGTCAACATGGCAGCTCCCATATCTGGAAATGACTGAATCAACAACTAAACATGCATCTGTATTGGTTATTAGGGTCATCAGTAATTCAACGTTTATACCACATTTAATATTACTCCAAAAACCTGTAATGCAGCATTTGATTTAGTCTGCGCAATCTGAAATATCAGTACATTTCAGCCCTTATATACTGTACTGTGCAATGACTCTGTGATACATTGACTATGAAGTTTGTTTGGAGAGACAATATTAGAGAACATAATTTCCTTCATGGTTGTTTAGGTCTCCATCTTTCTTTTCTGGTCTTTACACTGAGAGAGGGTTATTTCATTAAAAAGACACTGTCCCACAGAGACAAATACTCATTCTCCATTCTTCCCCCTCACTTTCTCCTCATCCTTCTCTCTGCCATCTTGCTCTGAAGGTGCCTTTACACTTCCCAGCATCAGCATGAGTACAATTACTAGATTAGTTTTGTCATCAATTTGAACATCATTCTGTTCAGTGTTCGTGTAAGGTATTTAGTTTTTCTTATTGTTTGCATCTTGAATGATTTGAAGTCATTTGAGTGATGCATGTAAATAAGTGAGAACAGGTGAAGTTGAGCAGGGCAGTAAGATGAGGAAGAATAGCTGAGCTGTCAGGCTGCAGGTGCATGGCTGTGTGTCTGTGATTGCCTGAAGGTTTTTACCTGGTTCACAGCTTGAACATTGAATTATCAGATCTACACATTTGAAGGACTTGTGTGTTCAAAGGTAATTTGAATGATTGGCATTTAAAGAACTTAAAGACTAGGGATTGCAATTTGCTTCAAATGATTGTGATTTGTCTTAGACTTGTCTGACGGGCTTAACATGGACCTATCTTAAAAGCCCCAGTGCATATCTCCACTTGTGACATTCATTATTTCACTACAGATGAAGATTTACATTAGAGCAAATGCTAAGGACAGTTAACCTACAGAACACACAATTTCACATCTAATTTCCAGTTCATTTAAAGTTAAAACCAATTTCTTGGTACTACTACATATGTTGTAAAAAGTCTTTAGTGTTTCCAGAGGGAGCTGTGTGAAGTCTGATGAATGTCCTCAAGTGATGTCACTTGAGTCAGTGTCGGTTGGGGCTGAAGACTGCAAGTTTGAAAATGTGAGCTTACCAGACCCCTCAGCCCGCTGCTCATCTCTGCTGCAGGCTACATTAGCCGCTAGCAGCATAATACACCAGACTGTGTACAGTCCAGTGAATCGATTTGAGTTGCATTGTTGCAAGACGGCATGTTTTGACAAGGAAGAAGAATGCGTGGAGTAAAAAAGACCATACCTCTGCTGCAGCGATGTATTAGGAGTGCAGTGCTGTATCTGTGGAGTGCTCTTGTGTGGGTTTCAGTGGTGCATGCTGTTCTAATGATGGACACACTGGTGGGTCCAGCATGGTTGAAGAGGTTTAACCAGAACTAAAAAGTGCAGAACACGTCATCACTATGAAAACTGAGACTTTCTAGCTTCCTGAATTTCAGGAAGAAATGATACTGTCATATCGACCTGCTCCCAACACTGTTGTTCTGTTCTGTATGCTTCAGTATGTCAAACATGACAGCTAACAGTCTCTTTCTGTCTTTTCTTTCCATGTCCATCTACTGTACGGCTCTGTCACCTCCCCACCAGGTAAGACACTTAGTTTTAACGTGTTTGCCTGTTTTGTTTTCTAGCAGGGGCTGGTTGTCTGCTGTTTTTTTGACTATAATGGGTTTCTGCCCAGGTTCCCAGACCTGGAGCATGCTGGGGGAGAAATTGTGGCTCTGTTTGTGGTAGAGCTGCTTGTGTTTTGAATTCCAGTCACATTTTGTGTGAGAGTGTGCGGCAATGTTCTGCTGTTCTGTCTGTGTGCATGTCTGAAGCTTGCGACCTCGGTCTGTAACTAAAGGGATATTCTTCCCAGTTTATTTATTACATTAGTCATGAACTAGAGCTGCCCCCCCACCTCCACCCCTCCCACCCCACTCTGTGACATAATCCATCTCTGTCTGTTGGTCTAAGCCTTCTGCATCTCTACTGTCACATCTCAAGGTCCCCCATCACTTATTTAAATAAACAAGAGCTGTGTACACTTTCTTGGATAGATTGTGTGTGTGTGTGTGTGTGTGTGTGTGTGTGTGTGTGTGTGTCCTTGTTTGACGTTTTTGGATTGTCTCAGATTTGATGGGGCTGATGGGAGGATGGCTTGATGGGCGAATGAGGAGATGGATGATCGCCCTGGCAGTTTGTCTTTTCTTCCCTCTCCCTCCATCACTGCAGTGTGTACCACTCTCTCTCTTTTCTTTATTTATCTCTCTATCTCGGTTTCTCTTCACCACTTCTCCTCTCTGTTTGGTATGCAAACAGTGTGCGTGTGTGTGTGTGTGTGTGTGTGTGTGTGTGCGTGCACGCGGGTCTGTCCATGTGTGCTTGCGGCATGCATGTACGTGTGTGTACAGATATAGTATGTGTGGAGATGGGTAACCATGACAACAGCAGCCTGAAGTATGAGTGCTTGTGGCGGCACAGCACAGTGCCCTCTCTATGTTTCTATCCGTTTCTCTCTACAGATACAGATCGCACATATCTCCTCCTCACTCTCTATCCACACAGTCTCCATCCATATTGTTTCCTTTTAGAAATCCTGTGCAGTTCTACATGTAAACTGTCCCATCAGTCATTGCTCTGCATTCCACCGCCATGATGGCGTCTTGACATCAACAGTTCATGTAGAAGCGGTGCACACTCAAAGTCAAAGTAGTCTTCTGAAGTTCTCATTTGCTGTATATTCGTTAGGATGCCGACGAATAACAAGCACCAACGAATAATAAGCTAATCTCATAATCCGATCCCGAGCCATTTAACACCACACTGAGAAGTAGTTTCACTGTCCTCTCAGGGGGTGTTAAGTTATACATGATTAGAAAATCATTACACTGTCATAGAAACAGTAGCCTAGGAACCAGACGAATCTGCAAGCTCATGTTTCATTTGCTCTTGCAGATGCGTTTGGTCCACCTCCCATTCAGACAGATTTCCAGCCGACCAGGCCCAGGTCGGGCCAATCACAACCGTTTATCTAATGTGGGGCGGGTTTGATACGATAACTGTACAGAGGAGTGGCGTTGAGGCATTTTTATAAACAACCAAGACGGCTGCCGCTGATGTGGAACGTTCTGGATCCGCTATCGCATCAGTATTAAACCAACTGGACGGCATATTTTCTCTAAAAGAAGAACAAACAACTGCACCTAAAGCTTTTGTTGATAAGAAAGATGTGTTTGTCGTACTTCCAACAGGATTCGCTCAGCGCTACGTCACACATTTCGTTGCTCTGATTGGTTGTAGGTCTATCCAGTTGCATCCAGAGGCATTTTGGTCTGCGCCCATTGATGAACTGAGAGGTTCCAGACCAATTCGCATTTGTGAATTGGTCTTGCAATGTCAGGCTATAGAAACATAGCAGATTTCAAAGAAAAGGGTACGGCAGTACATTGAGTTAGAAACATGCGCCATTTAGTCATGGGCAGTAAAAGAGTACTCTACAGATTTAGCATTGCACTAAAACATTGTCAGAGTCACGACTGGCAGTTTTAAAAGAAGGATCAAAATCGATGCGTCAGAACCTGAATCCTTTTTATTTCACACATTTTTCTTCCTTGTCAAAATCTTGCACCTACATTGCCCACAATGCAACTCAGCCACTGTCAGTCCAGTCGGAGGTTTGGATGTGTTAAGCTAGTAGCAGCTAATGTAGCCTTGGGCCTCAAGCAGAGATGAGCAGTGGGCTACAGATGTCTGGTAAGCTCACTTTTTAAATTGTAAATAACAACAAAATAAATGAATAACTGTTGCACCAAGTAAAGCTTAGCTTTAAAAACTACTATAGGTGTCGGTCATTCTACCAGTGAACTCAGACCTACAGGTCAATTCTAGCAGCAATGAAAACAGGTAGCGCTCTGTTCATCTTCCAGAGCGCATCTGATCATTTGGGCAAACGTTTTCCTTTGAGGCAACCATGATGCAACAGGTCCACAATGTTCCACCTGCCTGCTGCTTGGATTTGCTATTTAAATACTAAATGTCATCTATATTATTAGGATTATGTTCTCTAAAACATATCTTTCACTAATTAAACCAAACACAAAAGTAGTTGCACAGTTTTGGGTGTTCCACACAAACTGTTTGAGGTTTGAACTTGTATTACATGTGCAGATGGGCAGATTCATCATCTTCTTTCTATTTACAAACACACATTCATGTACAGTTCTATATAAAAATCAGGATCTCACCTCCCTGCAGCTCCCTGTGCTGCACGCAATCACCTTGCTGGCAAATATTTGCCATGCAACAAGCATGTGCAGTCAAACAAGATACAAATGTCATCAGTTGCTGAGTTTGAGCTTCTCTCAGCCTCTTCCCGAAACCGGCTGCAAACTGACCCAGTTTGGCAATGCTCTGCTGCTGCTTTCAATGTCAAGTGTGTGTGGGTGCATGTGTGCCAGAAAGAGAGGGAGAGAGCCACAAGCAGAGCAGACCAATAGCAGTCGTCCACTCTCTGGCTAAACACAGCCAGAGAGTGGTGGAGACGGACAGCTGCAGCAGGTGTAAACACCTCTTTCTCCTCTTTGTCCGGTGTCCCAGCATGCCCCGTGGTCATGGTAAGATCCGGACGCGTGTTGACTTCATATGCTCCTGTTTAGATCACTGCTTGATATTCATCCACAGTACAACAGCTGCTTTCCTTTGCAGCTCCTCTGGAAGCTGCGACAGGTTGATACTGGTGATACTGTATCAGTATTGGATACTTATTGTGTTGGTCGTGTTTTGACGTGTAACATATAGCTTATCTGTTTATAACTTTAACACTATGCACACAACTACCTGTTAGGTATGTCAAGGTTCATGTTTGTCCAACCCAAGGCACACTGGAACAGGAAACTAGAAAAGTTTCTGGGACAAGAAATTGGAACGGTTTTCCCAGAATTCTTACATGACACGTTTATTTTGGAACTAAAAAGAACTTCAGTGATATAAAAGCAAATGGAATGATTAAAGAAATGTGTCACAAGTGATTTAATACTCTCAAAAGTAGTATTATGTTACTTACAATAGAAACCATAACTGTAATCTTTTACATTAACATGCCCGTTTTCCAGACTTCTGTTGATGATTGATTTGGGACCAGAGTTATTTCCCTTCGCACACCATTATTAAACCAGCAGTAACACATTTGTTTGGCCACTTTGGGGCAGCAGAAACAAGCTGTGAACACAACAGTGTCATATCACTTTTTAAGTTGATATGTTGAACTTGTTAGCAGTTGCTTATTACACATCCAACAATTACTTATTACAACAATTATCATTCAGTTGGCATTTTTCTGCCTACCTGATGAATGTAAGTCCAGTATTCCCTCTGTTAGCTCTGTTTTGGTCTCTACCAGGTCCTGAGGGAAATATCTGTCTACCTGCTGCTAACTGTGTCTGTCTGCTGTTTGCTGCTGAGCAGGTAGTGTACAGTGGCTTTTTAGCTATGAGAGCATTGAGAGTGAACCCGAAACAGTGAAGTTGTAGTCGGGCAGATAAACAATGAGCTAAAACTCACTATAAAGCTGATAGTTCTCTGGAGGTTCATCCCTACAAGCGACCACTTTCACATTGTAACATTGTTTTCGCATTTGATACAGTATATTGTTGTTGTATATTGATTATAGTGATTCCCAACCAGGGGTACTTCTGCAGTAACCAGGGGGTACATGGACAATTGTGAAGCTCAGCTAATTTGAAAAAAATAGAAATTATGATAATGATAATATATATCCACATTTGTGCTGATCTTTATAGTTAATATCACATAACAAATCATGCCTCAATTTCCCACCAACCTAAGTCAGCTGTAAGTTGATTAAGACTGCAGAAAGACTAGTTCGAAAAAAGACAACAAAAAGTTCAAAGTAAAGACACTGTAAATGGTTGAAACAACCAGTTCCAGTTCCAGTTTGTAGTCTAAGTGGTGATCCCGCAAGTAAACAAAGTGGTGAGTTTATTATGACTTGACACTTGAACTCATGGTCACGTTCAGGTAGTGCAACAGGCCACAGGCCACACACAAAAAAAAGCTTTGTCTTGTCCATTGTCTGCTTCTGAACCTTTGGCAGAGACAGCAGTCAAAGTATTTTATTCAACCTAATAACAGGAGCCTCAATATAAAATCATTTATCAGCCTTTTAAAAATAGGTTGAATCCTACTCTGACTGCTCTAAGAAACACTGTGGCACTATCAGATACACACAGAAAAACACCCAGCAGCTTTATCAGACCACAGGGCCTACATACATACTCTTAACTGTTACCCAGAGGGCTTTGCTGTCCAGTGGACTGTTACATCTGTGATAGTGAAGCACCTCCAATCAGTTTTATCTCATAAAAGGTGCTGTCACTAACAGCTACACACAACCTCTGGAACAAGGCAACCTGCAATGGAAACAAGTTAAATTATTTTACTACCCCACCAGCAGAATATTTAATATTTAAAGATTACTTCAAGACACACAATTGCAGCAGTAATTATGGTTAGGATGGTGGTTGTAGCAGGAAATCAGTGGTGTAAAACGCAAATCAAAGCTGGAGTTAACTTCCTCTGGGTAAATAAACCCCTGCTGAACCAGAGATAGATCCAAACTGACCCACTGCTAGTGTGCGTTTCATCTCAGAAAGATAATGATGTCATTCATCAAGCTGTATGTATGCGCTCCACAGAGGGATGTAGCTCCCCATCTCTGACATTCATCTGTATGATTATCTCAGCTGTAGTCTGCATGAGAAGCAAGCTATAGCTCCCAATTTGAAAAACAGCATTGTGTTCCCATCCTATACATTGACTATATTACTGAGTGACCAACCTTGAAGTCAGTGCACAGCTATTTGGATATTCTGAATATAGTGTGCTGTAGCAGATCATTTATGCCAGTCTGTCTGTCAAAGATTTTAAACACACAACCTTCAATGTGCTATTAATGTAACCCAGGCACTATAATATCTGCGTGAATACAATGTGTTACAAGAGTTCTGTATTTGTCACAATGTTAGATTTTAGCACATGTAAGCTAATGTTTTGATTTGGATACTTTCAAGGTAATTTAAAAGTACAAGAGAGACAGAAGATAACAGGGAAAGAGTAAAACACAATACCGCACAAAATAATACAATACAAAAATCCTAAAAATACGATGGAACATGTCAAGTACATACCTACCTAACATTAGAATTTTCCGTCTGCACACTTAGCCTATAGTTTCTGTATGATTTGATGGTGAAACAAGACATGAGCAGCGGATTTTCCTCTAATACTCATCCTGCTATCAGGTAAAATGAATGCCATGATATGTTCTGTGTATAAAAAGAAACAGGACATCTTGCATGTTCTTATTTAGCCAGAGCTAGCTTAGTTGATAGCTAGCCACTTTGTTTATTTCAGAATTTGTTAAGCTAGCTTCTGTTCCACTCAGTCTTTCTTTAAACCTAAAACTAAGTTACTTAGGTCAGTTCATATTCTATTCATTACATGTACAAACAAATCTTTATCAACAAATTTTCAAAGTGAACTGACTATACTGAGTCACCATTGTCCGAATTATTAGCTTTTAGCAGTGGAGCTCCCCTCAGTGGTGGTTAAATGTAGTGTTGTGATTCACAGTATGTCACTTCCTTCTTAAAAACATATTAAAAGACTCTCACAAAAACAATAATAATCTGAAAACTCAGTTGTAAAAAATAGCTGCTGGACTATTAACCTTACTGAACTGAACATGACAGCTAACTACGGTGGCCGGGAGGTGCAAACCAAAATTACAAAGTGCAAAACACTTTTACAAAGCTTGAAACAAATTTACATTTTGGAAAACATTTTTACAAATCATAAAACAAAATTACATTGTAGAAAACAAATTAACAAGACGAAAAACACTTTTACAAACTCCGAGACAAATCTACAAGTGGCGAAACACTTTTACAAGTTCCAAAAACAACCGAAAAGGGAATGTACCAACTCCGTGGATGACCCGGAAGTGATAACGGGAGCGGCCAATTCGAGTTGTTGTTGTGTTTGGAGTTCATGGTGTTGGTTGCCAAAGAAGAAGGAGGAGGAAGAGGAGGAGTTCATGGTGACCCAAGATGGACAGCGATCGGGTGGCGTTTTGCCCGTTTTGTTTTTCGTGTGGACGGTCTCTAGAGTGCTTAAGGGGCATGGAGCAGACCGACGGACCAGATATGCTGCAGCAGTGCATACGATATTTTAATGAGGGACACTCGTACGATGTAATCGTGGACATGATGTCATATTTACACGGTGTTCACATCAGCTTGAGGTCTCTGAAAAGCAAACTGAATGAAGCCGGGTTATATCGCAGAAAGGATTACTCCTCTACAAACGCCATAATTAGGGCCATCCGACTGGAACTTCGTGGACCTGGGCAGCTGTTTGGCTACCGCATGATGTGGCAGGTACTCAAACAAAAGTACAATCTGCGAGTGAAGGGGGACCATGTGATGAATTTGCTCCGGGAGCTCAATCCTCGAGGGTGCGAGAGGAGAGCACGCAGAAGGTTTATAAGAAGAACTTACCACTCCATGGGACCGAACTATATGTGGCACGCGGACGGTTATGATAAACTTAAGCCATACGGTTTGGCTCTTTCAGGCGCTATCGATGGATTTTCACATAAAGTTCTGTGGCTTGCATGTGGACCAACAAATAATGACCCAAGTGTGATCGCTCACTATTTTCTGTCATGTGTGCGAAACCTCGGTGTCATTCCCATGAGACTGAGGACTGATTGCGGCACGGAGAACGGGACCATGGCCGCAATTCAGTGCACCCTACGTCATCACCACAATGACTACTACTCTGGAGCGTCCAGCTCATGTATGGCTCATCCACAAACAACCAGAGGATTGAGTCCTGGTGGTCCATATTCAGAAAGGGAAGGTAAGTGGCCTTCATTAAGTAATTTAATTATGTGTAACTTTTGATTTCATTCATTCAAACATATGCTTAACATTTTTTTAAATTATTATTTTCTATAGGTGTCAGTTCTGGATGGAGCTATTTGCAGACCTTAGAGATGCCGGATACTTCAACGGGAGTCACGAGCATTAGTGTCTACTGAGATATTGCTTTGGTGATGTTATTCAGAAGGACTTGGATGAGTGTGTGAGACTGTGGAACAGTCACAGGATTCGCCCCTCCAGAACAGCATCATGTCCAGGTGGAGTGCCCAATGAGCTCTACTACTTACCACACAGGTAATACTTTGGTGATAGATTGATGTTTGCATTTGTTTTCCTTTTATCTTAAAAAATAAATAAATGAAATTATGTCTTCTGTTTAACAAAGGTCTGGCTCCAGAGACTGTGGATTTAAAATTGAACAGGCTGCGCTGGATGCCTTTCCTGAGGCTCGCCTGACAAGAGCTCCATGTGGGGACGCAAACATGCAGGAGTACCTGGACTTGGCGCACAATCATTTACAGAAGCCAGAGTACTGGCAGTCTGCAACTGAGCTGTATCTGAAACTAAAAGAAATTGCTCAGCTATGAATTGAAGAGAGGTTTATTGTAATGGTGGAGCATGTACACAAAGTGTCTGAATTTGTCACCCACGGTTTCATTATTTCAAAGTGGGAAATACATGAATAAAAATAAAGCAAAGTAATGAGTATTACATTTTTGTATTGCAGAGAACAAAATGAAAGACTTTTTTTTCATTCTAAATCTGAAACAGTGATTCATAAACAGACCACAGTTTGAGAATCATGGATCTAAAACAACTGTCAAAATGTTAACTGAGAAAAAACATGCTCACATACCTTAACATTATAAAAACCACGTTAACAAAAGAAACTGTACCTACAACAAAAGCCACAAAGAACAAACATAATTTTTAGAGTCTGAGCTCTAGGGGTCATCCAGTCATATGGCTTATAAACAGCCAAATCCTGGACTATTTTGAATTCCAAAGTCCATTTGTGACTTAAACACACTATATGAATCTAGGAGTGGTAATTTCAACAAGTTTGAACGTGTATTTGCCATTGGGAATGTAGAGTCATCCAGGAACTCTATTTGTGGCAATGGTTCCAACCCAGAAGGGGGAAGTGATGTCAGCCCAGTCGCAAACATCAAAACATCCTCCACAGACACAGCAGCATGGCCTTCTGCTAAGAAAAAAATGTTTAGATATACCATGGTAATGTGGTTCTCCAAGTAGTTTAAAAAAAAACATACAAACCTTCACAGTCAAGGAGATAATCTGCCCAGTAGGCCAAGGTTTGACTTTCTTTTAGTCTCCTGTTACTCCCTGAAGGGCTGAGGTCAGGTTTGAAGAGTCTCTCAAGTTCAAAGCCAGTGAGTCGCTTGTCGCTGCAGAGTGGGGTTTGTTTCAGGACAGGGGTCAGCAAGGAAGGGTGTTGCTGTAGTGCAGTAAGAAACTGAAGGGCTGAAAGACCATCTTTGAATCTACAAAGTGAACACAAACATTGTTTCACTGCTGTGCAGTGCCAACTGCATTAAAATTATCTAAAGAAAACTAAACATGAATGACACAGAGGGCAAGGTGGCAAGAGATTGGCACAAGGCAGGGAATGGAGAGACAGACATCACATATCAGTTGTAACACACTACGGCACAAATTTTGTCACAGTGACTAACTGATAATAGATATACATGCCATAAGGCATTTCAAACAACAATTTCATACATAAATACATAAAAAAGAAGAAAATCATATCATTAAAATATGATACCTGTCAATTACAGATGAGTTGCGGTCAATAATATACCATCGGAGGTAGTCTGCCACGATTTCGTTCTTTTCTTCCACGGCAGCCACGTGTCTCAGACAACCTGCTGTCTGTAACATTGTGCTGTGTCTCATGATACATTCTTGCAGAGCATCCACTGAAGCAGCATTCTCAATCTGAAAGACATAAAAAGAGGCATAAACACCCCAGTAAAAAACTGTATGTACTGTATATACTTGCACATTTTTATTCAGTGACATACATAGCATGGTGTAACCCTGCCCTATCAAAAACTAATAAATGAAGCCAATTCTGTGTATGCGATATAGGAAGTAAAAATTGTCTTAAAACACTACAGGAACTATGTAAAACTGTAAAACACACAATAGCTTTATGCTATTCTCACCTCTCGCAAAGCTTTCCCTACTTCTTCATCAGTTATTAAATTAACTGTTGATTTGAATGGCTGGCCAGCAAGATAATGTACAAGATCTTCTGACAGGAAATGGGGTCCTGGACCTCCATATACAACTGACACTGCGATCATCTTTCCTGCCAGGAAGTATTCATCCTCCCTAACAGCTGTGAATGAATTCATATTGCAAAATTAAAACATAGAACACATTATATAGTTTAAGGCATTGAGGAAAAAAGCATATGCCATGTGATATTTATGTTTAATTATCATTAACCAACCATTAGTATAGTACACATCAAACCCTATGCATACCATTTGCATTGTAGACCAAGAACCGATGTCCTTCTGGTTTCATTAGCAGAGTTAAAAATTCTCGTCTTGGACCACCTGTGTCAATCCCCTCCTCAAAAACACCAGCATCATCACTAAATCTGACCAGCATGTCACAGGTTTCAGAATATGTTGTACGCTTGAAACCTCTGACTGCTCCATCCCAAACATTAGCCCTTGAGACGTTGAACCTGCTGACTCTTTTGTGATCAATAGGAAGTGACAGGTTTCCCACAATGTCAGGTAGTGTAATGTTCATCTCCTCCCTGTAATGACAAAAAGTGATCTAATCAATGGATATCCCAGACAGTATCCCAGACAACAATTACTTAAATACCATCAATATTGCACAATAAAAAACTGGAATGCCACAGTCAGAAGTTCATTTTACACTGCTGTGTGTTGGAAATTCTCCACACTGACTGCAACCAGCTCCTCGCTCTCTTCCTCAACACCTGGTGCATACAGATCAGTGTATTTACTGTTGGGAAATTACAATTTCCATGTTAAAACATCTTTCAAACACAAATTTCTTCCCAGTGAATTCAATTGAAATGATGTGATTCACTATCATTTTTTACTTACCTGTAGCAAGAAGTTTTGGCTGGATTTGTTTCAGGTGAATCCATATCCTCAGCATCAGATATTATTATCTGAAAAACAAATTAAAATGTCTGAAACAACAACACTGAAAGTAAGAAACATCAGGCTGCCACAGTCTGCCTTATTACCTGCCCAGGCTGAATTGTTGCTGAATATCCTGGTGCATCTCTGAAACATGATAAAAATGATAAAATTATTACATTATTTATTATTGTCCTTCGGGCCTACAATAGTCATCTAAGAATGTAAACGAATACAGCCAAGATTCCTATTGGTTGATTACCACTAGAAAGGACCTCTCATTAAATCTGTAATGTACTCCCTGATAAAGGCTAGATGCCAAAATGTACAGACCTTTCATCTTCAGGTTTGTGTTTGGGAGTACTTTGGTTTTGTGGTTCAAAAACCTGAGAGGAAACACATAAATTTAATCAACAATTTGTAATAGCTTCCATAAATGTTCCCTTACCATGGTGAAAGGTTGTCAGTGGTGTCATAGATAAATCAATAAATATTCATACATAGTTTATTTATTATAAAAAATATAATTGATGCACCACAGTGTCAGCTCAATTGAATTCAGCTGTGCTCCTTGAAGTGATGACAATTTCAGAATCAGAGCCTGAGGTATCAAACACTGCAGTAAAAACAAAAAAAGAATTCAACATATCATGTAGATACTGTAGAGGTATCCTTCAGTAGAGTTTAAAATATGTAAAAATATTGAATCATGATATCCACTAACCTCCTTTAAAATGTGTTTCTAGGCAAATGAAAAAGGTGATCCTGGAATATGGCTTCCCTAGTTCCTTTTTATATTCAGCCAATTTGAATGGCCTTTCTGACAATATAAATGATTATACATACATCAGTGTTTCCCATTAATTATGGAGACTGTGGTGTCCTTCCATGATCTAATTTGTGCCACCACAGTTTCATAGTGAGCCAAACATGACTATAAGCTACACTCAAAATCGTTACACTGTTGTGCCTGGTTGCTTTAGGAAAGCATCTCGTGTTGCACGAGAGCTGCTGTTCTACGCACAGATGCCTGCATCAAAGATATTACTTTTTCTTTTTAACTTAATTCAATCTGTACAATAAATCTAATATGAAAGAGTATTGATAAGCTAAGACAGTCAGTACAACCTACCTGGACGCGTTTTTGTTCTTTAGCCGGATGTCTTCCTCTCGGCCCGCAGTTAAAAGACTGACGCTCTTTTGACTTGGAGCTTCTGTACTCAAGAAACTGCTTATATGACGGGCAAGGTATTTCTGCTGAAGTTAACAAAGTGCCATTTCAAAATAGAAAGTTAGCTTAACCAATAGCGCAATTCACGTCCACTCACATACTTCAGATAGCGAGCGCTATGCTGCACTTACTTTGATTAGCATTTTCCGGCTGTTGAGATGTCCCCTGTGCGCTTGGTCCTTCTGTCTGGTCTTCACCATGTAAAAACTCTGTCCACATGAAAAACAAAACCGTGTTAAGCGCTTCATGTGTTTGCCACAAAACGGGCAAAACGCCACCCGATCGCTGTCCATCTTGGGTCACCATGAACTCCTCCTCCTCCTCCTCCTTCTTCTTTGGCAACCAACACCATGAACTCCAAACACAACAACAACTCGAATTGGCCGCTCCCGTTATCACTTCCGGGTCATCCACGGAGTTGGTACATTCCCTTTCCGGTTGATTTTGGAACTTGTAAAAGTGTTTCGCCACTTGTAAATTTGTCTCGGAGTTTGTAAAAGTGTTTTTCGTCTTGTTAATTTGTTTTCTGAAATGTAAATTTGTTTCAGTACTTGTAAATGTGTTTTGACAATGTAATTTTGTTTTATGATTTGTAAAAATGTTTTCCAAAATGTAAATTTGTTTCAAGCTTTGTAAAAGTGTTTTGCACTTTGTAATTTTGGTTTGCACCTCCCGGCCACCGTAGCTAACAGACTGAACGCACTACTGAACTGCAGACAGTCAGAATCAGTGCTGAACGTCGGTGATGCATTCACTTACTGTTGTACGTACCGAAGTGCATTTGAACGGTGGTGCGTTCACTTACTGATGTACATACTGACGTGCATTTCATATGGTGATTCAAATCAGAAAGTGATTCATGATTTCACCTTTACAGTGAATAGGTGTTCTACTGGCTGGTAACATTTAAACATCTCTTCATTTTATTTAAAGATAGAACCATGCTTATTTTGTTAGCACTCAACAACAACATATCCCGTGAGTTTTTGCCACGGAAGCACTGTCAAAGCCTCATAACGCTCCATGCAAAGAGTTGGAATGCCAACAAAAAAAATGGGTCTATTCTTTGTTAATATGACAGATTGCCGATATTTTGGAGGATATTGACAGAAACCCCAGGAACATTGTTTTCCAGTTTTTCAAAAAGAATATAGAAAGATACCCTCCATGAGAAACTACATTTAGCAATGCAAGCTAGTGGAACAGAAGCTAACCAGGAAGTGGACAGGATTTCAGCTATCTATACTGTATGGAGTTGTCAGTTAGCAAAACACACAGCTAGGTCTAATTCAATACAATATAACAGCTCCACAGTAAGTCTCATCTTTAGTGTCAGAATGGTATTGATTCAACTCAGTGGTCATTTGACTAAATAATCTTAACTCAAAGTCCAATTGCTAGCTTTTGATAGAGCTGCATCTCACTGTCTTCTTCAGCAGATGCAGTTTGCTTAGTTGCAACAGGGGTTAGTTTCACGTCACACAAGCTCCGGAAAGTTCCCAAAAAAGCTAGTAAGTGGACCTTGAGTTAAGATTATTTTGTCAAGCTGCAGTTTTCAAGGTCAAGAATGAACTTTCATGTTCAACTGTATGGTCATTTAGGAGGTTGATGGCGTTTCTATTATTTCATTCATCCAATTGGCATAAATAAGCTCAGGCAAATATTCACCTTACTTACAAAATTAAATGTATTTTTATTAAGACTTCAACCTCACCTGCACCTCTCTTGCTGCGTAACAGGTGGATGTTATGCTGTGCAGGTTGTTGCTGATACTGGCTGTAGTTCCACGGGTCTGTTGGCTCATCCAGGCACGTAGAAGGCATGATAAGAAGGAGCCAGATAGAAGAGCAGACTGTTCGCCATTTACCACTAGTGGTGATAGCTGAGAGATTTTGTGCAGCATTCAAAACATTTTGTTCAGATCTTGATGAAGAAAATAGGCTATTCTGGGGCTGACTGAGGCAAGGAGGTGGAAGGGAGGAGAGAAATAGAGATGCAGAGGGATTTGGTTATATCACGTCATTTTCACTCCGACAGCTGACTACTGAGCACACACACATACAGAGATAGAGAGAGCTGTAAGAACTAAGCAACTCTAAATTCTGTGTTTGAAGGGGAGCAGTGGAAAGGCAGGTGAGCCACACATTCATACACCTTGTTCTATCTGTCTGCTTGTCTTTCTGTCTGGCCACCACTGAGCTGGGAGTGTAGAACATGGGTGCTGAAAGCTCGCTCAGCCGAGAGCAGCTCTGAATCACCTTCCTGACACTGTGTTAGAGAGGGATCTCCATGCTTCCTCCTTCCTACATCATGTGTACCTCTCTCTCTCACTCTGACTCTAAATCTAAAATCTCACTCTCTCCAAATTCAGTTTTCATTGCAGCTCAGCTCAGCTCAGCTCGCTCTAATTCCATCAGCTTCACCTTCAATTGACACTGTGAAATATCTGCTTCCCTGCCCCTCTCCTCCTTGCTCATCTGTTCAGCCAGGAAGAGGATTCAGCAGAACTACTTTAGATCAAGTGTATGATCACACATACACACACACACGTATGTACACATGCAGTAGATTCAGATAGAATGCAATGCGATGCGTTATTAGTCCCGTCGCTGTTAGCCTGTTTATAGTCAGCCACTTCATGCTTCTTTACTGATAGCTGTCTGATATCAAAACAACCCACCAAGAAGGTTCAAGTGCATCTGGCTCTCAAAGTTTAACTCAAGTCAGTATGCAGTGTGTGAAAGCCAGGGGCATTACATTATTACAGGGCTCTTTCACCCTGTTACATTAAAGGATATTCTATATTTTAATAGTCAGCACACCCAATGTGCAGAGTCAAACCAACAATGAATGTATCCAAATAACAAGCATTTTGTGTGTATCACAGCCTGATGTATCTTCTTCCTCTGTGCCACCAAGCTCATCACATCAGTGAGCCACACTGTTGCACTGGGTGACATGTTCCTTCATTACCATGAACACACACACTGTAGTTTACTTGGACTCAATCCCACATACACCGTCCTGCTGCCCCAAATACTCACTAGAGCACCAAATGTGGATTCATCCATCGCTGAAAAAAGTCCCCAACAAATGCACTATTTCCTCCTGTTTGAGTAATTTTTGTTAAAAACTACAGTGACCAGCTGTTTTAGGAAATGACTGAGCCGTTTTTAAAATCAAACTATATATTTGTGAGGTGATTTATATTTTCAGTAGGAACCAATGGACAGACAGGGTAGGAATGTCAGAAAGTATTGAGAGATGGACTAACACATTGTTGGTTTGGGTCTTTCATGGGATTTGTTGACAATAAGAAAAATCAAGAATAACACTAGGCTTATCCTTTAAGTAAGCTTGATCTCTGAACCTCTGAACTTTGAAAGAAAATTGTCACACAATCTAACCTTTGAGAGATTTATGAGAGATTTTGGCATGATTACAATTTAGATATATTTATAAAGTAAGATTAAGTGAGGTTCTTCAACTTTAAATGACCTCCTACTAAAGCAGCGTACTGTCTGTAGCCATGTTTGAGTTCCGCAGAGTCTAAAACTAAAATCCAAACTCTGATCCGACTGAAGCTGACTGGTACTGCCAAATTTGAGACCTGAACCTGACCTGAGGCTTTATTTTTGCTTTATTGCATCCCTTACTGACCATTAGCTTGAGGTTGCATGCAATTATCATGTCCCATGCTGCTGTATCCTGCCAGAAAAGCAAAACAAAACATGACCAAAAAACAGGTTGTCATCCTTCTAATTGCTGCTAGCAGCACCATCATCAACCTGAAGCATGGCACTTTAATCTCTCCTTTAGTTTGTGATTGAGGTCAGCACACACTCACTGCTCGCTGTGGAGGTAATCATTTCCTTTCCCTTCCCCTCATTCATTATCTCATCCCTCTCTCCTCTCCTCTGCTGGTTTGTCCCTGCAACCCGGACCACTAATTCACCGCCTCATTTTGACAAAGGTTTAATGAAGATGTCCAGCCAATATGATTACATAATTAGCTATGTGTTACCTAAGGAAAGTAGAAAAAGTGGCTTCCTGGCTAGTGCACAGACGGGGGGGAGACAGCAGTAACAAGAGCTTTATGTAGGTTAAAGTAAGAAAAGTTTGACTCCTGCTGATGTCTGCAGGAAAAGGCTGCAGCACTGGCTGTATAGAAACATATCAACATCACTGTTGTCAGCTGTTTGTTCCAAAAAAACTTTCATAAGATGGTCTCATTATTGCTTTAAGCTCGTAAATTTCAGGTCCTTATCGGAGCCCAAGTGACATCAACATTATGTAATGCAGCTGCAGGCAAACACTCATTTGAAAGCTCTTGCATGTTGGTGTGTTCAAGGACACTTCAACATCTTAATTGTTCAGAGTCAACTGCTGAATAGCAACCATTTTAAAACCAGAAACAAAGCAAAGTGTCATACTGAAATGATCATTTTAAGGATATCATGCCATTGCACAATTGGTTTTGCACATAAATGCAAACAATACCTCTATTTGTCTGTCTGTTTGTTCTGGTGTTGATAACGTAACGTAATAAAATATAATTCCAGAGCCTCTGAATTCCTGTTGTTTGCGTTGCTAGACAACATCTAGCTAACGTACATCATAGGTTATACTGGCCGGTTACTACAAGTTAATCCGCGCCTTCCAGCCAATCAGAATACAGAATTCTCAATATGTTATACATAACATACCATATAACATAACACAACATACAACATATCCAACACATCCTCATACCTAAATGACAGAATAGATCATTTGCCACTGACTCCCAAAGTGACATATATGACCGGTGGAGAGTACCAGCGACAGGCATACCACACCTTCGTTGTCATGGTAACAATAATAAACACGTGGTTAACGTAACATGGTTAATGTAATGTGGTTTACATTGTGAAGTGGTCGCAGTTTGGTTAGGTTTAGGCCACAAAAGTATTTGCTTAGGTTTAGGAAAAGATATTGGTTTAGGTTAAAATAACTTTGTTAGTTATGTAAGTTAAGTTACGTCACATGACTTACTAACGTAACTTAAGTTGCGTAACTTAACATTACGATCTGAATAAGTCAACACTGACTCTTGGTTTCCCACAGGACATGAACAGCGGTCTGACCCATCCATCCACCCTGACCTCCTCCTTAAGCAGACTTTGTTGCTCTTTATACTACCTCACCTGACTTCCTCCTTTGCTCCTGTCATAATTACTGCGGCCACTAGAGGTCACCGCCTAACAATAAATGTACATATGGGTCGTAATAAGCTGCTTGCATCGATGACCTATACAGCCGTATTTTTGGGTAGGGCGGTCTGAACATAACAACACATAATATAACATAAAATACCAACGTAACACAACATACAACGTAGCATAACATAATGTAACATAGCATGTAACATAACAAAACAACACTGTATTTATCTCCAGGAATCAAGAGCAGAACAAGAAAGAGACAGACAATGGAACGTACAAACTTAGAGGGTATTATCCTGTACTTAACTTATCTTAATGTCCTTTAGTTGCCCAATCTGAAATCTCAGACGTCAGAGCTTCCTGAACATACCGCCGAGGAAGCATTTTCAAGTCGGCGTTGACAGTTCTTGCCCACAACTGCTTGTAATGATGAGTTTGATGAAAAAAAAAATAAAATAAGGTGACAATCTTAACAGTCTAAATACTGTTAGAAATAGTAGCTAGCTACATAAAGTACATGCATATTTGTACGTAATAGTCCACAACATGTAAAGCCATATATGTGGTGAACAAGTGAAAGTTTTGTGTCAGTCGACCACTGATCTGTTCTCAACCTTCATTATCTTACTGGAGAATGTGAGAGACCAGCTGTAAAAGGCAGCAGGATGATAGACGGGCTTTGTCATTAGGCCTGACATTTGTGTGTGCGCGTGTGCTTCTCAGTTTGTGACCTCATGTATGGGTGATTTGTGTCATGTACGGTGTGTGTGTGTGTGGCTCAGGGGTAGGTGAAGCACTGAAATGATATGTCAGGCTGGAGGACACAGGCTGCCCCTCCATTCTGCCATATCTAACCATGTGTCATTTTACATTATAGTGCTACAGTGCAGCCGCCATGTCCCTGTCTGTCCTTGTGTTTCTGTGTTCACATTCAAAGGGCAGTTAGCTGAGTGCCCATATGTGACTGGGTGCATCATGTGACAGGGACGAGAGAAGGCCTTGTTCTGGAATTGGTCCAGCTGCAATGACAGCAACGTAATCCTTGCAGGCAATTGCGCCTGTGAAAAGTACGTCCACTAAAAGTGCTTGTTTTTGCCACTGACAGGCTCAGACTGTTATTCTAAGTGTCTGACAACATTATGGAAAGGATCCCTGCAGAGACAGACCGCTTGTTAATGAGTAAGATCCTTTCGTCTTCCTGCAACAACTCAACCTCTCGCAAGATTTCAGAGTGAGACTTTTCCTTGAGCGAGACTTTCTGTTTCTGGTTAAACAAAAAGGATCTTTTTATAAATACAAGTTTATGGCTTATATGTGGTTTTTGTGCGTACACATCATTTATAAATGGTGAGCATGCTCTGTAATGACCACTGTAAAATCTTCCATTTCTGGTTAAAGTATTAGATACAAGAAACTGTAAATGCATAAATGCAGAATGTACTCAGGGGAAATAGTCAAAGCAGCATTTTGACTCAGAAAATCTGAGAAAAGTGTGCTTGTGAATATGCACATCACTAACCTGTAAAGAAAAAAGATGTAGTTTGTTGAATTTTCGCAAATTTTTGACACAAATTACTGCAACCCATCACTGGTTTTAACTCCCAACTTTCCACTCTTCTTCTAAAAAGTGGAGCAGCGGGGTGGTGTGGTGGTTAAAAGCCCCTGAGGCCTTCACACAGTATATTTGTCTCTGAGGGAAATGAGTGCAGCAAAAACAACAATTTACACAGTGTGTAATGTGGTAAAATGCTCTAAATTGCTGAGACTAGTTAGCACGACACTGCTTTAAACAGCCATGTAAGACTAAAGACTTCACTTGATAGTGATGGCAGGCGTTTTAAACGTTTTTTAAAAAGTTGCATTACATTAATTTGCGACTTGTAGCAGCAGGCGGTGTTTGGAATTCCTCAGCGGACTCAAACGTGTCATGTGCAGAAGAATTTGTGGTTCAGATCCTCCCTCTTTGGGTGGCAGGCGGGTTTAAAAATACTGCTGCCTCGTCTCCAACGCAAACCTCCCAGGATGCTACTGGAGAGCAGAGGCTGGGAGTGTGGGGCATGCTGGGAAACACACACACACAAACTCACAGATCCAAAGTGGAGAGGAGGAGGGAGGAAGAGAAAACAGGGCAAGAGAGTTTTTAAAGCATAAAGATAAAAATGAGAAAAAGTGTTTTCTTTAGGGCAACTGCAACAAATGCAAAGCTAGAGGAAGAGGAAAGTTAGAGACAATCACAGAGAGAGGGATAGAGAGACACCTTCTCCAGTAGAGGTCACTGACGTTTGAACATTATCAGCTTTATTTACCTCAATAGCAGGGGACCTGGCCTTTATATAGGCTTATATTAGAGACTTATATTCCCCCGTTCACCACTTAGCCTAATGCAAACACTTCCTCTATGTTTACCTGTTGATTTGACAAATTCAGTACATTTCCACAGCACCAATTTCATCAGTACACCAATATAGTCATGTCACATTCACTACTCTGCTGCTCAGTTTCATCCCAGAAAATGAACAGAAATACTATTTTCATTCACTAATTATTTCCCGCTGCTTCCATTTTGCTTTTTTTGTTTTCTATCACTGTTACGATGCTGTCAACTGAGCCCAACACTTCCTGTGTTTCACAGTAAAAGTTCCCCAGCCTTCGGTAGATTTGAGTTATATTGACAGTAGTTGCAGTAATCTGCATACTAAGGAGACAACGTCACTCTTCCTGAACCACCTGTCCTCTCGTCTGCTCCGAAGCCTCTGGCATTGTATTTCTGCTCAAAATGTTCCTATGATCATTTAAAATTTGAAGTAGTTTCCCTGTACATTACTGTACCTCAGAGGACACTGTAACACATTGACAATTTCCTCATACTTGAACTTTCATAAAAACTTTATGACTACATATCTTCAGTGGATTAAAAAAATACCAAACTCCAAACTCGTGGAAGCCATTGTTGTAGGTTTGCGGTACAAATGTTTCAATGTCAATGTTTCCTTTTTTAGTTCAGGTTTTGTTTTCAATGCCAAATTTTAAAGTCACTGTCCTGGCTCCATAAACCTCCGCCCTATGAAGTCCTGTGGCAGAATAACAACATCACACTAGTTCCTCCTTTGGTCTCGACACACAAGTGCCACACAACTGCAGAGTCCTTTTCTGTTAAACATAAAGATCTGTTGTTTTTTGGCATTTGCACAAATGACTGATGCTGTCATTTTCCTTGGAAAGACAGTCTCCTCGGTTGACATTTTGTGCAATAAAATACATTTAGTCTATTTCTTGTCACGAAATTTCATGCATGAATCAAGACTCATTAAATCACATTTTGCACAAAATGTGAACCAGACGTCGAGGCAGTGCATTTGGTCGTGGCATGAGACGCGTCTCACTGCATAAAATACTCACTGATTGTCACACAGTCCCATTTCGTGCAGGAAATTGCTTCTCAGTCACAAAATGCTCACTAGGAGTCAGGCATGTGTTGTGAAGGTGCATTTTGCCCAAAGTGTTGTAAATGAATGTGGTAATGATTTTGTAATTTTATTCTATTTACTCCAAAGCCACTGTCTTCACATCATGGTAGGAGATGCATTTCACGGCACGCAAACATTGTGCCCCAAGGTGCTTTTTGGGGCTCTGAAGGCATCTCATGCCAGAAAAGCTAGTCTGTGACATGAAATACATTTTACTTTTACCAGGATTCACCTCATGAAAACAGCAACTGTCATGTTATTGAATGGTTCAAACATGTGTGTACACATGAATGGGTGGAATGCCTCTTTTGGCAAGCTCATTCTGCACACAGCACAATGTTCTGCCTTCAGCATCATAAGCATCACACAGACTGATGAGCAGAGTCATTATCAGACTGACTTTGCAGGAATATAATCCCCATTCGTGTTCTTCCTCTACCTCTTCTCCTCTCCACTATTCCTCTATGGAGCTGCCAAACTGCTGCTCTCACACCAACTCACATCATCCCCAGGAAAGCATCAAAATGCAGTCATGAATCCTTTTGTACACACAAGCAGATTCTGCCTTTGTTGCCAAGCAACACAAAGGAAGTGTCAGAGGTTGCTGTTGGTTTTTCACACTGTGAAGATCTATGTAGCTACAGTGAAATTATTGGCTGCTAATTAGCTATTATCAGCTACCAACACACACTGTAGGATGTTGGATTAATCTGCAAGGTGGGCCCCGGGGCAGAGACGAGCAGCTGGGCTTTCCACTGTCTGTCTGTGCAATGTTGGTGGAATACTACCACTACTATTTTTTAAATGTATGTCCTTTAAAGGGCACTCCAGTAATTCTATGGATGAAGATCAATTTACTCATCAAGCGGAGTTCTACTCAGCAGTCGCACAATGTCTTCTGCAGGAGCTTTGTCAAGTCTGACAAAATAACCCTGATGATGTCATAGTGATGTCATCAGGGTTATCTTGGATAGGGCTTGGAGACAAATTTCTAACAAAAAGCCTGTGGCATGTACTTTTAAGGATGTGGATGTTTACCAGGCAGGGAGGGTGATGAAAGGCATTATCAAGTTGCATTATGGGAATCGTAGTATTGACCCTTTTTAAAAATAAAAAAAAATCCCACAGCTTTACTATGTATGCACAATACTAAATCACTGCGCACACTTTAAACCAACATACAGTTTTTAAAGAATGTGTTTAGATCTAAAAACGTTATGCATAATCAAGGTCATATGAAACTAGTCTAAGTATTTATATATTATATATATATATATATATATGTTATATATATATATATGTGTGTTTGTGTGTGTTACATTGGTATTGGTTTTGACTTTAATATCAAGTGATGAGATGAGACTATGGTGTGCGTATAGGTGTGTGTACTGTTGTGGCAGCCCAGTATCCATGTTGTTATCATGTATATAGCACTTCAAACTGTATTTGTATGAAACCATGCCCTGCAACTTGAACTAGCTACTGTACCTGTGTTGTACTGTGACCTCGCACATTACCTTTGCACAGGGCCTCACAACCACCTTGTGAGGTGGCACAGATTTGCTGTCTTAATTTAGGAATAAGCAAAGTAGAAGCACAAAACTGAAATAATGAAGGTCTTAAAACTAGATTTTAACACAGGGACCCTGTTATTTATCTCAAATTCAATTCAATTAAGACAAATCAATTGACACACAGTAGACCCTTAAGCTTTCAGGGCTCCTGGGATTCGGAGGCCCTGTCACATTTTTCCCGTCTGGGTTCACGCCCCACTCTAGGAGGGTAGGAGTGCAGCATAAAAGTTAAAAGGTTGTTCCCTCTCAGGTCCCCAAACCAAAGTCTGAAGACCGAATTGTAATTAAAGTGAAATAATTTATTACAAAAAAAAATTATTATTCAGGGTGAACCAAGGCCAAAAGAATCTGTTCCCTCCAAAGTACTGACAAGCCCTGGGTGAAACAAACAAACAAACAAAAAGACATTTACTTAAGCTGACTCTCTATGATAAAGCAAAACAGGAGAAAACAGTGCAAAAGAAAATGGAAACTCACTCCTATAACTCAAGTGCTATTTACAAAATGTGGATTATTATTCTATTTACATTATTTACACAGGTTGACATTCAAAGATCCTTGCAGGAACAGAGCACACACTCGCACAAACACAAGAAAAAAAAAGGAGACACAAGGTAGGAAATACAGCTTGGGCCACTGGAACACTGGAACCCTTGGGCGTAGCATCCACTAGGGACCACTTTTCAAAATCCCGTTTTTGACTTTGGCTATACAATGTGTTTTTATTTCTATATTTTTAAAAAGGGAGTAAGAAGGCATGTATTTTGAGTTACAGTGAGAAGGTTCACACACACTTTGCAAACCAATGTTACGCCCTTGCCATAAGAGGGATTCTCATGTTAACTTCTCTTGAACAGTTGCATTTCCTTGCAGGCATTGCCGTGCATTTGCTGCCATTCAAAGTGAATTTTGTAAAGAACAAGCCAGGAGCTGTTCATTTTTGTGTGGCAGCTTGCTGCTCATTCAGTTGTAAGCTGACAAATGAGGAGTACATTGCTTGAAAAGGGCAAACATGCTCAGCGGACTTTCTCTGGATTGTTAAAGCTTTAAACACTCTATTACTGACACACCATGGGACTGTAAGCCTCATGCTAACTTGTTTACGAGACAGATCTCATACTGAGACAACACTAAATAACACCAACCTCCTTGTCACATAAGGTCTCATCATACCACCCAAGCTTCAGTGGAAGGAATTCTATAGAATGTATTTGCCCATTTCCCCATTTATAAGTGCTTCTTGATTTCCTCACCTTACTGCACCTACAATAAACAGCTGGACTAAAGTGAATGTATCAGACCTCCTAAAAGCCATTATAGCCAATAAGTAGAATGCAGTGAAGCACCCTTGTTGCTTATAGCATTTTGCACACAGATAACTTCAGCCTCTCTCTCTCTCTCTCTCTCCATGACTCTCTCTCACACATCGATAAGCATAGAGGACATTTCCCCTGTTGTCTTGGTAACGTGAATTAAACGTGACAGCCCTGAAATACAGTTAATGTGTGTGAAGAGCATGGCAAAGTGGCTAACCGCCACACACAAGAAGGGCGAGTGAACGCCTTCTTCCTCACTGCTGTCGGGGCAGCCGTCAGCAGCACGGGGCTGCAGGTGTACTGGGTGGCTCCCAGCACTCAATGTGTGGAACTGCTAAAGTGCTTTCATACTGAACGTGTTTCAACTGGACTGTTTGTGCAGTCTGTGCTTATTTGCCACAATGTATTAATTGTACAGATATTAGCTGTTGCTAGCTACTGTATGCTGCTGTGTGAGCAAAGTGTGTATGTGTTTAGCCTCTGATTGATCCCAAAACTTCTGAGGAACTCCAGTTCTCCTTGTTATTTCCCTCCAGACTTCTCCTTTTTTGTTTCTGCACATTCATAATATATGCCTCTCGCTAAGGATACATTTTCAATTCTCGTGGACATGTATTTGCCTCAGTTTGCTCTGCAAATTATCAGTTTGCATTCCGTCTCTAAATGCTGCCTCTAAAACTTGCTTCACGTTCAGTCTGAACACATCTTTGCGTTCCTATAACATCGCTGGGCTCTCGATGGGCCGTTTTGAAAGAAGGATCATAATCAGTCATCTTTTTTATTCCACTTATTCTTTTTCTTTGTCAAAGCCTACATTACCCACAGTGCAACTTGACAGCCAACAGTTGGGCCGGGGTGTTATGCTGGTAGGGGCTAATGTAGCCTGGAGCCTCTAGCCTGCAGCAGAGATGAGCAGCGGGCTACAGAGGTCTGGTCAGCTCACTTCTTCTTCTTCACTCCACACCAACAGATTGTTTTCATTTTCAAACTCATAGTCTTCAGCCCCGACCGACGCTGACTCAAGCTGAACTGTTGATCCGTGTCACCATAGACTAGGTGCCGGTGGAGGATGTTGCAAGGCCTGTAAGATTTGGTGGCAAACCACTAAATTGGGACTAATGATAGTATTAAGGATCTAATTAGCTATTTTGATACTGCAGTTAATTTAATAATTAACAGATTATTTACTGAATAAAAGCGTTTAACTGACTCAAGAATCGATTTAAACATTTATTAAGCACAAATGCGCAAGCACAAATGGAATGTGAGGATAATCTGCTTTTCTCTCTTTTCACTTTGAAATAGTAACACCTATCTTAAACAGTTGTTCACAAAGTTGGGAGGTTTCAAGAGGTGGCGATTCAGGTCATCATTTTCACAACCCTATTTAATGGCACCATTAGCTGGCTTTGCAAGACTAGCTCTTCCCTGTAAAATACGGAGTATGAAAAATAAAAGCCCTGCTAGCAGGCTGCAGCTACAGTAAGTGTGTGTTTGTTTGTGTGTATGCTAGAATTTCCCTGTGCCTTATCTGTCACCCACACACAAACACCCATGTCCTCCCTGCTCTTCATGTACATTCAGACACCAATATCTTAGCTAATGTGTTTTCGCTCTCAATGTCCCCTCTACCTGCCATTTTCTCCCACAGTGGCTCTGGCCTTTTTTCTTAATGCACCACATGTGCTCCATCCACTGTAGCCTAAGTGCATGGTACTCTTTCAAAGGCCCAAACTCATTACATTAGACCAACCTCTGAGCCCCGAGTGCAACTTTTATCGATGGAACAGCTTCTCAAGAGCTTGCCTTTTACCGCTGTCTTGAAGAAGTGGAATCAGAAAAACACGACTTCACTTGTCCCAAATGTCAGACTATTTTGGTCGCTGAACAGTGCAGCGAATAGCTCTCCAACGCGCTTTGTGTTTACCTGCTCTCATTTTCTGTCTCCTTCAGTGGATTGGAATATTGCAGATTTCTTTGCAGTAGGTTATTCTCAAACTTTCTGCATTTTAGATGTGAAGGATAATGAAAGAGAGGAGAAAACATCAAATATACTACAGTGAGAAGTAGAAGAGGAGGAAGATGGGGGGAAGGAGCAGTACAAGTTTGACCCTGTCAGTTGAGACAAAGACTCATCTGTCCTAACCCGTCCACCAATAAACCATCCCCTTTTTCACATCTCATTCCCTTTGGGTTCATTTAGATATCTATGAGTTAGCTTAATTTAAAGTAGCACTTCAACTAACAAGAACAGATTGCACCCCACCCCAAAATATTCTCCTATAAAAACTTGTTTTCACATATCAGACTTCTCTCTGTTTACCCTCTACTACCATTTCTTTAATTAGTATAAATGTAGCCAAACACAACAAGAAACTTAACTTTTTTATCATTAATGTACCTTAACTTTGCTTGGCATGCCCTTGAAGGTATTTACCATTTCAAAGGTTTACTTTACAGGGAGGGTTTTCTCGCTCAGTATACCCAAATACTGTTTCCTCTTTACCACCCTATCTTGCTTTTATCTTAGTGTAACCCTGGAAAATACCACCACGAGACCATTTAGGAAAAAATAAATAAGTGCATCTTTATTCCCTAACTACTAAATGAGAGAGTAGCATTAATGTTTATGCATTAAAGTTCTTTCTTGGCTGTGGAAATAGAAGTTTGACCAAATAATCCCAACTCGAGGTCCCATTACTAGCTTTTACCATATTACATGGTCTTCATCAGCAGATGCAGCCTGCCCAGTCATTGTGCAGTTTACCATGGCACTTTTGGGATGTCTCGACCACTTTGGCATCAGGGTCTGTTCTGGAGATAGTAGTTTGATGAAATGGAGATCTTGTAATAGTGTTGAATGCTCCAGAAAAAGCTAGTGAGTGCACTTGGAGCTGGGATTGTTTTGATGGGCTCCTGTTTCTGGGGTCAGGAATGAACTTTGATGCTTTTGGGCCAGAACAGGCAGGGAAGTCCTGGGTGTGCTGTGGATGGGACCATAGCAGCTGTTCGGTTGTCATGGTGTGGATCTATTAGCATGCTGGCTCAGTGGCTGTTATGGTTTCATCCGTGGCACCTTTGGGACGTCTCTTTCATGTTGGCTTGGTTTTGGCAGCGGGGTAGCTTCTTGACCGTGGAGATAGTAGTTTGACAAGCTGATGACCTTGTGACACAGTTAAAAGCTCTGTAAAAAGCTAGTGAGTGGACCTTGAATTGGGATTGTTTTGTCAGTCTGCTGTTTCTGGGGTCTTGGGGGTGCTGTGGGAGAGATCGTGACAGCTGCTTGGCAGGTTCAACTCTGTAGCAGTTAGGTGGGCCCTATCTGCTGATAAAGACTGTGTGATAGGGTAGAAAGCTCTGGAAATAGCAAGTAACTGGACCTTGAGTTGGGATTGTTTGATTGTTTTGTTTGAGGTTCCCAAAACACCTTGCCAAATACTTCAATGAAGGTAAAATTCAGAACAGTTTTATTGCTGGTATTGTTGCCTGTAATGAACTGAAATTACTCTCCACTTTTTCCTTTCACTTTCCCTTTACTTGCCCAGAAAAAGAAAAATACTTGTTTCAAGTGGCTTAAGACAGAAATTAAATAAAGAAAATGTTGTACTTGAAGGCCAGAGTAGCCTTGAAAGTAATTAGTACGACCATGTCTAATTGCAAAAGTGTTTATATACTGGCGGAATGGCAAAATGAGCGGAGAGCTCTGGGTGCAGGCAACATGGAGGGAAGTTAAATATTGTTCATTTGCATACACTACCCACATTGTAATGATACAAAGCTGGTTGAAAATTGGCAACGTTTCCCCTTTAATAGATTAATAAACGGAAGGATAATGGTAACAGGTGCAAGATCATCAAAATAAGCAGCTAACTGACATCAACGCTACACCTGCTGCTCCACCTTCATCAGCACCAAACATCCAGCTTTACTGTCTTTCTGGTGATAGTTTCCACAGCGTATTGAGAGGAGCGTGCATTATGAGCGTTCTCAAAACCCAGAACTCCCTAGCTTCTATGGACCACTACATTCCTAGGAGATTTCCACTCTTTTCTTTGGATGTTTTTGATAACAATTTTTTCCCAATAAAAGCATGGTTTTGTTCTTTTGGTTTCTCTAAGAGAGTGGGTCCCAAACTGGGGTCTACAGCAGGTCTCCAATAAATGCTGCTTAGAGCAAGTTGAGAGAGATTATATAACCATTCTCAGATGGGATTGCTTGATCACAGTCAAAGTTTCCTCTGAATGTTACACTGAGCAGACTGCAGAAGCCTTTGAAACTGTATCAGACATAACAACACTCCAACAAAACTCACTTAAAAGAATGTTAATGTTCAGCCTTCATTTCAGCTGCTGCCTCTGTGATCTGACAATTTGTGTAGCGGCAGTGGTTTACCTCTTTTACTTGTTTGTAAGGTTTCAGCTTGCAGCAAACAGCATACATGTTTAATGAGTGATCCATTCTTTGAATTTTAAAAGCCTCACACCTACGACTTCTGTTCTGGAAATAGCTAAGTGACAGAAAAATGGTGCAGCAAAAGGCGCAGCCTGCTATAACTGGAGGAATCACAGCTTTAACAAATAGACTTTCATTTCACAGCTGAAAAGGATTTTCATCTGTAGAAACAACAGAAGGCACTTATGCAGGACACACATCGGGAGAAATGGTATCGAATCGATCATATTCATCATCGCCCAGAAGAGTGTGTCTCTCCTGCTGGAAAGTTAAAGAAAATGTTTGAGAGAAGAAAAGTACACACAAAGCTTCACAGCTGGTTTCCCACTTCAAACGTGAACAGAAGCTCCACAGCGCAGCAAACATTGCAAAGCACTGAAATCTTCACACCTGAGCTGCAATTTTAATCTCTCATAATCCTCTTTGTATGTAAATGAGTTTTGATGATGTTCCACATAAGGGGACAGGAGAACTTACCTCTAGGCCACTTGTAATTAGTTTGCATGGACTCTTAGTGATGTATACAGCAGCACATATCCTGTTTTTGACTGTAAGGTACTACATGCTCTTGCTTTTTAACAGTAGCAACAGCTCTGTAGCTGTGCCCTTTGGTCAGTTTGCAGCCAAACTCTTGTGGATGTAAACTTTCGGCCCTAAGGATTGTGATGTCAGTCCATTGGTTGGTCTGTATGTCTAAGTCTTTGGTCCGGATGCCATGAAATTAGCTCCAGGCACTGATCCTTGATGGCTTTTGTGACCCCTTGACCTTTGATATAGTACCACTGTCGGGTCAGTATTACCCCTTGAACAACACTTTTGTCTTTGTAGGTAGTGTGTCTTGACAAGTACTATCTAGATTCATGTTTTCTGATCTACCCTGCTATGGTTAAACCTGCAATAACTTATTTTTTTGGTCAGCTGAAACAAGACGTGAATGCAACACATGTACAGTTGATATGTTGAACTGCTTATTTACACATCCAGCAGTTACTGAGCAACATGATCATTCAGTTGGAGTCATGTTTGTGTCCACCTGATGAATGTAAGTCCAGTATTCGCTCTTTTAGCTCAGTTTCCAACCCCGGAGGGAAAATATCTGGCTCTGTAGCTGCTAAATGCTCCACTATGTTCACCAGCTAGTCTCTAACTGTGTCTGTCTGCTGTTTGCTGCTGAGCAGGTAGTGGACAGTGGCTTTTTACAGCTTCTTCTCTGAAAACAACGCTATGAGAGCGCTGAGAGGGAACCAGAACAGTAAAGCTGTGGGTCGGAGAGATAAACAATGAGGTGAAACTCACTATAAAGTTCGGGAAAGACAAGCAGAGCTGCAGATTCAGGTAATAATTCTCTGTAGGTTCATCACTACCAGAGACCCCCCCGACTCTCCCGTCATTTGATACACTGTTAAAATGATTGATTATAGCCGCTTCAAAGCTGCTTTAAACTATATTTTTAGCCATGCCAGTGGGCGATGCCGGTCGGTCAGTCGGTCCACCACTTTGGCCCAGACTTAAATATCTCAACAACTATTGGATGGATTGCCATGAAATTTGGGACAGACATTCATGGTTCCCAGAGGATGAATTGTAATAACTTAAGTGGTACCCTGACAACATGTCTACCTCCAAAAGTAATGAAGAAAAGTAAATCAGCCTCAGCTGTACTTTGTGTCTTGTGATAATTAGTAACGGATCATCTTGCAATGAAAATAAAAATGTATTGGGGTACCTCATTTTAACATGAATTTCAACCTTTTACACAGACTGAATTGAAAGAAAAGTATTTCAACTTTCATTGAAAGTCTACCATTGGATGGATGGAATTAACATTAGCTGGCAGGTTAGCTAGTTAATTCACTCAAGTGAAACTAACTGCTGATATCATGATGGATGGACACTGTTTAACATAGGGCGACCGCAAAGGAGCTATTCATCAGATGATGTCTGGGGATGTGTGGCACTGAACTACAAAATATGGGATATCCATAAAGATAACTAGACACTTAACAAAGGAAACGCAATTGCAGAGTGCAGTCCGGCAGGACATATTAATCGGTTTTGGTGCTATCAATGTCCTGATTGGTGGAAAATGCTCGCAAGAAGCAGGAAGAAAAGCCTTTTGAATTGTTTGTCAGCCACGCAAAAAGTATGTGAAAAAAATTAATAAAACGAAATGTTAAATAAGAGCATGTGAAAAAAATAAAAGGAAATGTTAAATGAGAGCTATAAGTTTGTCCCCATTCTTGCGTGAAAATAATGGCACAAGCTGCATTCCATTCATAAAGAATAAAAGATTTAGTTTCAGCTTCACCTATTCCGCTTGCCGCAGGCCGGTTCGAACTGAGAACCTCTGGCTGTGAGGTGACAGTGCTAACCACTGCACCATCATGCTAAATATCGTAGCGCATTTTGTTCTTCCTCGCATTTTCTGAATTCATTTATATTCTGCGGGCTGGATGAGAAGCTTTGGCGGGCCGGATGTGGCCCGGGGGCCGCCAGTTGACAAACACTGCTCTAGATTATAGTGATTCCCCCTCGCCTTTTATCCAGTGTCACCATCAGACAAAAACTGCTACTTGTTCACAGACTCTAGCACAGATTTGTGCTTCTACAATACTGTAGATGTAGCTGCAACTGTTGTGTTTTAGTTAGAGATGCTTCATTTCTGTTCAGAGACAGTATTGCCATTATATACTCAAAGCATGAACTAAGCTGAAGAAATGATTTTGTGTTGTATGTGCTACACACTCTGTTTGTTAATGGCTCAGTTGCTAATGTTAGCTAGCAAGTTTTGTGATGAAACAATGAAACAGCTGATGAATTAGCGATCCAAAGAGATAAAATCACATTTAAATACACTGACAAACCCTGTGTCATGCTCATGAAGGCAGTGTACAGAGTCCGTACTCGTCTTTCTGACATCTGAATAGACGTACCTACTTGGCTCTGCTGCCTTCGTGGGGCAGCCTCGTGGGGTTTTCTTGCAGAATACCACTCCACGTTGACACATCTGTCTGATAACACTGGCACAATGGTGGTGCAGGCAGAGCAGGAGAGAGAAAGAGAGGGAGGGAGGGCTGTGTAGCAGCACTCGCACAAGCAGAGCTGCTGCCTTCACCCGGAGCAAAGCCCATGGAAGAGGCAGCCGTCCTCCTCCTGCTCCGCCTGCTCTGCCTGCTGCCTCCGTAACTCCTGCTACAATTCCTCTGGTGAGTCAACAAGCTGTGGACTTTTATCGCTGTTGTGTTTTTTTACGATGTGTGTGGAGTGTGCGTATTTTCATGGTTTGCAGACACTGTGAAATATGTCATACAGTGTGGCGTATGCTGAGAGATTATTTATTGGCAGTGTAGATTGCGATGCAAGATTCACACATGCTGTTGCCAAGGCTTTCTTTCAAAACATGAGCAAAATCAAATGAGCTGCTCCACCGTGCCTCTGAGCTGTTTGTGTGCTGTTTCAGCTGGGTGATTCAGAGGTGCAATTTCCTACCAGCAGCTAATGTCATCACTGCTGTTGGACAAGTTATCACTGACTGCTTGTGCTTATACAGAATATTTGTCAATGTGAAAGTAAATCAGAGCCAGCTATTTGTTTATCTTGGATCACTGCCTTGTTTTCCCACATCAGTTGTAACTAATGATGGATTTTAGGTTTCACTCTAAGTGGATGTGAATTTCTGAAAACATATTAGAAGGTAAAATATACAAAATCATATTCCTTTTTTTCAATCTATTAGATGTACAAAATCTTTTTCTATTAGTTGTAAAAAAAAAAATTAAAAAAACAGAAAATCTATCTATTAAGGGTTAAAAATCACAATATCCATCTATTTTCTATTTATTAGATGTAGAAAATCATAAAATATAATTGCTTTCCTATCTATTAGGGGTAGAAAATCACAAAATCTTATCTGTCTACCTACATACATACATATTACATATTATACTATCTATCTGGTTACCTATTCAGACCCAGGATTTTGTTACCGTCTCCAGCTGGCAGCGCTGCAGCAGCATGATGCTGACCGTCACATCAGATAGCCACAGCTCGGCTGATAGATCAACCGCGCAGATGGCTTCATCATAGTTGTAATGGCTGTGAGGACGGGGAGGAAAGGGTGGGAATATTTGAGCTGATGGATGCTGTGGAACTCGGACAAAGCTTTACCAATGACACACAGTCAGAGAATGAAGGGGAGCGGCTGTGGCTCAGGAGGTGGAGCGGGTTGTCCATTAATCCCAGGTTTGGCGGTTTGATCCCCGGCTTCTCCTGTCCGTGTGTCGTAGTGTCCTTGAGCAAGACACTGAACCCAGAGGTGCTGGGTGATGGCCTGCACCTCGTAGAAAAGAGCTATATAAATGCAGTCCATTTACCAAAGAACTTTTTAACGAAGCATCTCCATCCCAATAAATAATGGGATAATGTGCTGTTTCTGTTGTTTTTCCATTAAACTGGCCCTGAAGAGAGTTGTACCTGAGCTTTTGGTAAACATGGTGATGGCAACTGACTTGGGAACAGGAAATTATGAATGGAGCGAACTAGTTCTTTTTGATCTCTCTCTGAAACCAGACTTTCCATTTGTCACTGTTGCACCATTTAGCGATACAGTGCAGTTACCATCCCGCCTGTTTGGCTGACCTGTTTGTGTCACTGCTTATTTGTGCATCCACGTCCACACAGCAGTGCCCTATATGTGCAAGTGAAGGCATGTAGTAGCCTATATAATGTATAGCTTCTCACATCCTATGAGCAGGGTTGGGAGGGCTACTTTAAAAATGGATTCCGATACAATTACTAATTACCTGATAAAAAATCTTATCCATGTATCACAATATTAAAGTGACGTCACTTGATTACTTTCCGTTACTTTTACCTCAATACCAAATATGCAAGTAAAGACAAGAGAAAAGAAATATCAGTTGTTTGTCCAACTTCCTTACTTTGCTATGTGTGAATGCATGTTTAGAATAATAGCGGTAAGTATGCACATTTAAATATACTGTGTTAACTTTAGCTAACTGGATTTCTGTGTAGCTAACGTTAGCAGTTGGTCTTACCTGTACATGTTTCTTTAAATTAGAAGTCGAGTCGAGATAATCTGCAGTGGGGTTTTAAATGGTAGTGTTTCTCCAAGTGATGACCGTGGTCATTGTGTTTTTGTTTTCTGTTTGCCTTTACTCACACACTGGAAGTGATTTTTCCATAAGACATTATTTCCATTTGCATGGGAGGAAACAGCACCCTATTCATCTTTTCTGTCAGATAATCCACTAGATTTACTACGAAATCAGACCCAGAGGTGCCAAATATAGTGTCAAATATATTTCACAATTAACAAAAAAGTAATTTATGTTATAGTCGCTTATCAAATATAAATACCTCACATTTTTTAAACAAAACATTAGTATCTGTTAATATATGATGAATTTGTAAGTCTGTAAATGTACATTTTTGTCATTTTAGGGACAATGTCAATCTTTTCGTTGTATATATTTTGTGTATTTTGTTTAATCAGGCCTCAGTCCCTGGTACCTCCAGATGAAGCCATTTCCCAGTCAAGGTTTCAAATCAAATACATCAAATATTTACCTTTTTGGGGATCCCCAAAATAAGTGATAATGTGATTGCTGGGAGGCTTTCCATTATGCTTTACAGATAGCCTTCCATATTTGCAACAGTTCAGTTTAACATAGTGAGTATCTACTGAACTGGATTCTTGGAATATAATCTAGTGATTATTTTGCAGCTGTTTTCAAACGTATATCCTAAATACCTTTAATATGTCGTTGTCTGCATTTTCAACATGTTTAACATTTCACAGACTCCATGATTAATCAATCATTTAATCCCTAAACAATAATCAATAGATTGACAGATGAAAATAATTGTCAGCTGCAGCGTTAGAAAAAATACAGTAGAGGCTGGTAGAGATGGTCAGTTTCTTATTTTTACTTTCACCATTGTCTCATAAAGCAGAAAGTAGCAGCAATAAATACATGTTAACATGCTCCATGTCGCACCTTTAATGCATCATAAATGTGAATAACATAAACCTCCATTTGATTATATGCCCCTGTTATGAGCAAGGTTTAAGTGCTTTGTACATAATGTATGACTTCATCCAGCAGCTAAGTGCTCATGTGGAACCCATCACATCCTACTTGGAATGGATAGTTAATGGCAGGTCTTGAAGCTTAGTCTACCACTGCCCTCATTGTGAGTTACTTGTCAGCCAAACACTTGAAGACAACAAGTGTAAAAATGTGAAAATGTAAAACGAGTGGGTTTTGTCTGGCTAAAGGCCATGAGGAGGATGATATCACTGGCCTTTATATGCACTGAGAGGCCGTGGGCGTGTAGGCAAACTGCAGCTGATGATGATGATGATGATGATGATGATGATGATGATGATGAGGATATGAGGAGAGCAGGAGAGACATGGCTTCTATTCCTCCCAGATTTCCCCTCTCCAGTATTTCTTTGAGTCGTCTCTTTGGTGGAATCCTCACCTGGCTTATAGCGCTCATCTCCAGGGACCTTTCCTCACAATCGCAATCCCATCAGCCATCTGTCACAGTTACCAGTAGCAACATGGGAGCCAATACAGGAGTGTGATAGCAATGTGAGTGACGTGTTTTGTGCTTTGGCTCCAGTCCTCAGGGTTGCTGTTACATAACTCAAAGTCATTTGTGAGAAGCTATAACGACGAGCCGCCGTTACTAAGACGTCTAGCTAATAGTATATATTATTACTAGAGTAAGAGGGTGATTGAGGTATTAAGACATGGTTAAGTACACACGCATGGTATTTTAATAAAGGGATTTATTGATTAATTGTTGGTAGGTTGCAGTGGTGTGAGCCGGGTTTCACAGCGGGAACGCTGGGCTGTTCCACCGTGTCGTCGTCTGTGAACGAGCAAATAACATGCATTAGTATGACTCGATGGGAGCCAAATGTATATTCATATGGAGGAAGAGAAGGTACAATTATGCTAGGCTAAAATGAAGGATGTATCACGCACAACTTACCTCTGCCGGTTCTCAGTCTCCCACGGTGTTCGGGCAAAAGAATTCCCCGGGGACTCAGACACCTTTTTATTAGTTCCGGGAGGATAACAACAAGTGGGAAGTGGGTAGAGGGGAGTTGGTGTGTATTGTTGAATGGTATTTAATATGTAAAAGATGTATGTGTATTTATTAGGGCTATTTTGGGGGTGTAATATTTATTAAGCGTGTATATATTTTGGGGGAAGGGGTTTATGTAAATATTATGTAAGAATGTATGTATGTATGTATGTAGCAGTGATTTGGGGAATGGTATGTTCCAGCCAATTAGGGGAGAAGACATATATAAGGCCTCAGTTTGTGGGTGATGGGGACTGGAAGGTGGTTGTGTTGTACTGGTGCTATGTCAAATAAAATGTAAGTGCTGAAGTGCTACCTAACTCTATTTGCCTCCTTTGACCGCTCGGGCATGCTAACAGAAGCACTTAGAGGCTCTACATGTGCACTTGTGTTCACTGGCTACTCTGTTCATTTCTGCCTGTTCAGAGGGATTTTAACATGACGAAAGCAGACATTGTTCCAGAACCAAGGTCAATCTGGTTTTATGTTTTAGAGACAGAGGAAACACATTGGGAGTGAAATGCAGAAAACTTTATTCTGCTGGTTGTAGAAGGACTCAACAACTTCTCAGTTCATTACAGGAGATGATACAATACTGAAATTCAGCTGCTTACAACCAAGTCGCATGAAAAAGTTTAAGCAAGTATTAATTAGTGAGCTTTAGAGGTGGTATTAGGTGTATTTTTGAACTTTGAACACAGCCAGGCTAGCTGTTCCCTCGCTTCAGTTTACATTATTTGTTAGGGAACAGTTTGAAAAATGACCATGAATTCAAAATTGAATCCCACTACAGGACTGTATCTTATTGTTATTAATGCACGATACAGCTCAGACATAACCCACAGGTAAACAGACGTCCAGCAACACAGCGTGTCTCTTAGCTAACCTGATTAAGACTCTTCCCCTAGTAATAAGATAATAAGAGAGGAGTTGCCTTCTGATTGAGCAACAAATGTGATTTGTTGTGCTACTGGGTCTCAGTGTTAGAAAGGAGCTTTGGCTGCTGGTTGAACATGTTGGCACACTTGTCTGGACAGCTTTGTGCGAGTGGAACAGCACATTAACTCGACAAGCCAAGTTGGTATCTGAGGTAGAGCTGCTTAGGATTGCCAAGTAGGAGTTTCTACATGGTGAAACATGAACAGTGGTGGAAGTATTCTAATCAGACATTCAACAGCAGCCTCCACAGTAAAATAACCAGCATCCGCTTCACGAGAGGTACTCCCCTGTATCTCTCATGTATGTACTCATGTTATACGAACTTGTGGTTAATTAAAACCTTAGTGCAGCATCCAGGTTTTGCTGTGAAATGTTTTGCTGTGAAATCCCCATCCCCAGATGATCTCTGATCTGAAGCTACATCTCTAGCAGTAAAAGAAACCTTTCATTTTTCCAAAATCGTTGTTTAAGGGAGGGTGAAGGGGTGAGGAGACCCCTGGGTACAGTGTGTTTGGTTGCCTCCTCTACCACCACAATCTAACATAATATATAATAATATAACATAATAACATAATAATAATTCATAATCACAAAATCCATTGACCATGATAACTAAAAGACTAAAAGTCAATAGCCACACTAGCAACTAGCCCCACAAGGCTTTACTGGTCACTACAAAGCAGAACTGCTGTATGGAGATAACTTCACTATTCTTAGATCCTCACCACTAGCTCTATGTTGTGACACTTGGCTTAACTATCATTATATGCTGAACTTTGTCAGGCTAAGGGCATTTTCACACCTATAGTTGGTTTGCTCTGGTCCGAATCAGTTGATGAGTGTTTAAACATGGAGCATTTTCCCCATTCAGTTCAGTTTCTTTTCACGCAGAGAAAAATGCAAGTGAACCAAAATGCCTAAAGACTATTTTTTTTTCATAATTGGGGTTTTACTTTGAAGGTGACATGGATGTTACATGTTACTCTAGTCTTCAGTGGAAATGGGATTGAAGTATGTTTGAATGTATGTGCTTCAGTATCAAAAGCTTAGAAGTTGATAATTATTAACTCATTAAGACAGTGCTTGGGCTAAAGTCTAAATTGCTCTCCACAATTGATGAAATGTGTCACTGCATTTCTTCAGACCTAAGGGTGCATCTGTTTCTCGTGAGTCACTGTCAGATGATTCCCATGCAATGACTTCAATGGAAGAATTCATTCATGGACAAAAATGCATGACTGTAGGGCTCACACACACACATCTGATCCAAACTCAGCTCATTAGGTAGAAGTTGTCGTGGATGATAAGGCATTAAAATGGAAAAAGAAATGTTCCATGCCCTGTTTATTTTTAACTCAGGAGAGAAAAAGAAAGAAACATAATTCATGCAAATGAGATGTCAGTCTGCACTGACGAGAGGAACAGAAATGATGAAACGCACCTTGGAACTTGTTCAGGTGTAACAGATTGCAGTGTTTTCTATACACACAGACTTAGTTGTGATGGCCCACTACCTTCAAAATGACAGAAATGAATCAGTGCAGTGTTGTCAGGTGAAAACAACAAATATTCAGGCACTAATCTCTCTAAACAGATAACTGCATGTGAATGCAGAATCTGTAGGCAAAGGACAAGATTTTGGTATCGGAAGTGTTTGGTTTCCGTTTGAAGTCCAAGTAGCATTGACCAATCACGTTTGAGCGGGCTTTGGTTGCAGCCCGTGTGAAGATCAAAAAAAGGCAGAACGCATTGGCCAAAATTGAATCTTGGAACCCATCGGCTATCGTCTGATGACGATTTAGCTTTTTATTAATCTCGGAACCCCAGAGGTCAGCTTTTTATTATCTTTTTTAAAATGTATCTGCATTCAAATGATCGTCAGACGATAGCCGATGGGTTCCCAGATTGCTAATCGGACTGTAAACAATGACCGGTCCACATAGGAGGAAGTCTTGGCCCGGTTATCCGTTATCCAGATATCGGCTGGCTACACCAGAAGCCTCGAAACACTGGCCATTGCCAATTGTTCAGAGATTGTTTAGGCACTGAGATTAACAGTATCAAGTATTTTTAGGACAATTTTGTCAACTCACAAATAACATATAAATTTACCTTTAACATAAATATCACAAATGTGGAGATACCAATACAGGTCATTGTAATATTCAGTGTAGTGAAAGCCATTCAGTTGTACCTCAGCATATTTTTACATTGTCTGTGTTTGAATATATAAAAAGAAAATTACAATGAACTGAATTTTAGAAGCACTTGTGATTAGTCGAGAGGGATGGACTTCAATTCAGAGATGTGACTGATGAGTAGTTGATTAGTTTAGTCATTTTGATAATCGATTAAATTAAGTAATTTATCTGTCAAACGTTCTCTGGCTTCAGCTTCTCCAATGTGAGGATTTGCTGCTTTTGTCTGTTTTATACTTTGTAAATTAAATCTTTTCGGGTTTGGGATTAACTGAAAAATGATCATTAGATTAATTGATTGATTTTTCAAATGTATTTTTTATGCCTTTATTAGAGAAATTACAGTGGAGAGATGACAGGAAATTAGAGGAGATGCGGAAGTTAAATGTGAGCCGTTCTGCTGCCAATGAATGCACTTTTTGAATATGTGTTACTCTTTAAATTTGAGTAAACAAAATTGATACTTTATAAAAAAAGGACTCAAAAGAACAACCTGGATAAGTAGTTTTTCATTTCACAGGTCCTTTAAGGTTTAGTATTATCATTTAGCCTTTGATTGATTGATGGTGTTTGTCAATCCTCCCCAAAGGAGAGGTGTTTAAACATTAATGACCTGTGCAGGCCAAGACAGAGGGCAGGGTTGCTGCACAGCGAGGAGGAGGATGAGGAGGAGGAAGCACAGAGAAGCAGTGAGTTTAGAGGTCAGAGGGGATGGAGAGAAGCAGCTGAAGGGCTGTCACACAGAGAGAGACCTAATTGAGAAGGTAAAGCAGAAAATGAGAGGGAAAAGGTCGGGGAGGGGGCTGAGAGAAGAAAGACGGAAGCAGATAAGAAGAAAATCAAGAGCCAGGGTGAGGAAGGAGGGGCGGAAGGGAAGAAAGGAAAGGGTGGGTGCAGGGCTGTCAGTGCTGGTGGCCTTTCTGAAAGGTTAGTGGCCTGGCCAGAGGGAGAGACTGTGAATGGCAGCCGCTCTGCAGGGAGGAGAGGGGAGCTGTAGTCAGGCTGTGGATGCAGGGCTACATGGCTCACACACACACACACACACACACAGTCATCTGACCATGGGGTGGCTTTTTCACATGGCATTTAAAGCAAAGCACGTTTGTCCATACTGAGGACTAATGACATTAAACATTAGCTGACATTTCCAATGGATGGAATTAGCTGATTATTGTACTATTGTTCAAAGATGCTGCGTGTGTCTGTGTGTAGACGTGCAGATGTGTGTGTGTGTTTGTGTTTGTCTTCCACCACAATACCGAGTGCTGCATCATGTGTGTACACGAAGACTGGAAAGTGTTCCTCTCAATGTGACTGTGCTTAAAGGTTAGATTTAAAAAGAAATGAAAAATGCGGGACCAAAACGGTCCTTTCTGTTCATTTTTCTCTCATTTTTGTTCCACATCTTCATCTGTTATCACCACATAATGGCTTTGACATTTGCACTTTGGTTAGATTAATATGGGTTATCTGGGCATTTTAGCATATTCTATTGTTCAGCTCATTGTAATTCTCTCTGGATAAGAATGGCAGCTTAAAAGCATCTAATACAGTATATAAGTAGGATTGGAAAGACCTACAGTGGAGTGAAAGGTAGACAGACAAATGGAGACAGATTAAACAGCTCAATCCTCTACAAGATATGCTGCCTGGGTTACATTCACTTGTATTTAATTTCCAATCCAGTAAGTGTGACATCCTTATACGGCACAGAAGTCAAAAGAAGTAGATCAGGGTGGGTGGTTGGCACCACGAAGCACATGACTTAGACACCAGAGTCTGGGTTTGGTTGTTTTAGGCAACTAAAACACTTGGTTAAGGTTAGAGAAACATGGTTAAATGTTGAAAATCCTGCCCAGTATCCCAGGAACTATCCATATTGAATGACTCTGCACCACATGATTTACATCCATTGCCTACATTCAGTGCCAATACAGGAAGTAGTGTATCCTTGATAGAGCGAGTTGGAAAGTGAATGTGTGGAGGTCGAGGTGGTGGATGGGCATCAAAATTTAGACCTGCAATTAACATTTGCCTTTTTATCAACCATAACAACAATCTTTCCCTAACCTTAACCAGTTGTTTTAACCATACCATAACCATAGCTTATTTGCCAGAACCATGACTGTTACTGCACTTTAACCATACAATAGTTGCTATGTGCAGATATTGTAGAAAGGTTTTGCAGAATTGTCCAGTATCTATTTTCTGGTCTGGGTTTCTGTCTCATGCTTCAAGTCAGTGTTGACTTTATTAAATTAGACCAAGTTGGAGTGTGCTTCCGCCTACGCAATCAGCACATGTCTCTGCGTTTTTATACATTTATTGATTTATTTTTTTAATGTTTATATTGTGAGCCCCGACAGTTTTTGCCTCAGCAGCAGCTCAGAGCATATTTGATTAGCCTACTGGGAACGTCACAAGTCAAAATGATTTAGAAACAATTCCTCAGAACGGGTTCGTCTGGATGCGGCTTTGCAAAACTGGAGTGCAGGAGTCTGGACAGAAGATGAAAAATGTCTTTCCATTTTGCAAATTTGTTCAAACATACATACGTTTCTTTTTTTTTTCTTTTTTTTGCTGCATCTAGACATATAGGATGAAACATTTTGTGTAAATGTGTGGCTTATGTTGATTTTTATTTTATTTTATTTCTTCTCTAAGTACTGCAGGACCACCCAATTGCAGTAGAGTATTTTGCAGACTGGTTAGACTATATGCAACACGACAAGCTAATAAGCATACACACAATTAGATTGAACTCAGGGCAAAACTGAAACTTAATTTAATACCTGTATAATTAAAAATAATAATTAGATTCTTTTTTTACATTTCACCCCTAGCCACACACTGCCACCTTTAGGCCACCACAAATGATCTGTGGCTTTAATGACATTTCTTTCCAGGACATTATTGGTGAGAAAAGGCAGTTTTTTGGATGAAGAAACAACAGCTTGTAACAGTGGGATATGTTGACCATGCAGCAAGCAGCAGGAGCTCCAAAACACAACTCACCATAGAATTCTGGGAGTTGGATTGTTTGGAAGAAGAGAGAAGAAAACAGCATTCTCCTCTTCTGTTGTCTCAATTAGACGATTTATAACATCACATATGTGCAGCTACTTGGTCTCAGATTAATTCTAATGTAAAGGGTTCATCCATTGTCATCTTTGTAATTGTCTACAATGGCACAAAATTCCATATCACTAAATCATGTGTACAATATGGATTTACACTACGAGGTCCAGCTGCCATTTTCAAGGAATGACACGGTCACTAAGCAAATTTTACAAAATGATAAACAGTGCAAAGGTATTATTTCGCTCAACAGAATTGACCTTGACAAGGACCAAAATGCTTCCTGAAGTCTGATCAAAAGAGGCAACCGTCTGTGTGAAACAACAGATTCCTCACCCTGCCTCACCCATGTCATTCTAAAACACAATTAAACATTAGTCTGCTAAATGGACAGACCCTGAGGAAGCACACAGTTCATTCTTTCAGTGACGGTGGAAGTGAATGTGACAGGACTGGTTCAAACCTGAAAGGTTTCAGCTTTCAGCTTCCCTCCCATCTCCCTCGTCTTCATCCCCCCCCCTACTCCTCCCATCCCATTACTTTTTGATGTCATCATATCTGAATGTGACGTGCTTGGAGCAACACCAGGAAGCAGCTATGAATTGGCGCTCTGTTCTATTTGTTTATTCCATTTATTTTCTGATTTCCTTGTCTTGGCCTCCCTCGTTGACAGTTTATTTCTCACCTCCTGTCTCTCTTTTACACTCTTGCCTCCCTGTATCTCTTCTCCTTTTCTCCTCCTCTTTATGCTATTGCCCTCACAACAACCTGATGGCCTGTACCTCTAAAACAGCCTCATTTCTAGCAGCCAACAAGCAAGAAGGGCTTGGGTTTGTTGTTGGCTGGTGCAGGGACTGAACCTGAGACCTTTTAGTATTGGTGGCATTGTACTGGGATGTGAGGGATCAGAGTGTGTTCAGGACTGTGAAATGAAACTTATATAGCTTGCTGTTATAAACCATTCATGTGCTGTGTTTGCATTCTTCATGCATCATGTTCACGGTGGACACGGTCCTAGATAGGGCTGTTTGTTGTCTCCTCTCAGTGTGTAATGTTACTGCTCAGAATGTGGAGGTGCATTCAAGAACTGAAGCGCTTCTGGCTTGTTGACGTTATTGGTGACATCCAGTATCCCTAGGAGTTCCATTTATTTTGGTGTGTTTGGTGTATTTAGTGTGCTTTATGTAGCAAAGCAAAAAGTAAGGGTGTGGTTGGGTGGAGGTCAGTGTGGTGGATGGTCATGAAGCAAGTCCACTTCCATGCAAGAGACTGTCATAGACCAGCAGTTAATGTTTGTTAATGTTACCTAACCTAACCTTAATCAGGTGTTTTAGTTGTCTAATCTTAACTATACCATAAGCATATTCTATTTGCCATATGACAGTCTTTTCTAACCTTAACCATACTGTAGTTGCCATGCACAGATATTGTAGAAAGAACTAAAAACATTGTCATTGAACGCAATCCTGGGTTTTGCCTGAGAATTGTCTGAGATCAACGTTCTTGTTTGGTTTGGACATAAGGGGATCATAATCATAATCTTTGCTTACTTGTTCGACAAGATTCGAAAAAACGAAATATTCAAATTGTAATGAACCCGTTCCGACTTCAAAATGCAAAGTCTGTAAGCGTAACAGACAGTTCGAATTAGTTTGCCTCTTGATGTACAGTAGATGTAGGCTACAGCGCAAGTTTGTTTACTTTGTCTCTCTTTCCTTACGGTGTAACGCCGGCACTAACTTGTTTCCTACGGCGTAATCTCTACAAACAGATATTTGCATATGAATGCAGAATCTGTAGGCAAGGGACAAGATTTTGGTATCGGAAGCGTTCTGGTTTCCTTTTGAAGCCCGTTTGTAGTCCGAGTAGTATTGACCAATCACGTTTGAGCGGGCTTCGCTTGCATGCAGGTAAACAGTTCGTGTGGAGAGCAAAAGAGTCAGAACGCATTGGTCAAAATGCAATTTCGGAACCCATCGGCTATCGTCTGACGACAATTTAGCTATTTATCAATCTCGGAACCCTAGAGGTTAGCTTTTTGTCAGACGATAGCTGATGGGTTCCGAGATTGCTAATCGGACTGTAAACAATGACCGGCGCACGGATGAGAAAGTCTTGGCCTGGATATCCGTTATCTGGCATTGGTGCGCGGCGCAACATGCTGTCCTCAAACCAAACTCTTGACATTTTTATGTCAGTGCTGCCTGTTGCTGTTGGTGTTTGAATATCTGTCTTGTGATTATGCAAAAAAATTTACCTGTGTCTTTCATGACTCAAGGTGACTCATCTTTTCTGAGCTGTGGGCCTTGCAGGGGAGCGTCAGAGATGAAGGCACAGTTCACATCGAGTCCACTCGCTCGACGCATCACTGTGATTTGTCTTGCTGCGTATCTGAAACTGAGTGTAATGATGCTTCTGGTTTGAAATGCTGCTTTAAGTTGGAGCTGAAAGCCTGTTGAAAGCCGTCCTGATGGTTTATTCACAACTTGTCATTTTTTTTACGATGCGCTGCTCCTTCGCTGTGCCATCTTGTTATCAGAGGCAGATATGTTTCTGCTCGACTTTATTGGTGTGTTTTTTTAAAGAGTAGTCACAGTATCACAAGATGTGACAGATGTTCTTTTCTTTATTATTTTGAACCAAAAGTCTGAGTATATTTGAATTGACAAGACAGACACAGGAGTGTGTAATAAGCAGGAGTGCTCTTTTAGATTCTTTTTTTTCCTTTCACACATACATACACATATTTCTGTGTGTGTGTGTGTGTGTGTGTGTGTGTGTCTTGCCCATGCCGACTGGCCTTTGCAGCTCTCTGGCCTGGCTCTCCTCCAGCTGCAGGGGACTGGAGCAGCAGAGCAATTCCAGCTCTACGGTGCCGCACGGCTGGTTAGGAGCACCCCCCCCCCCGCACATCTGCAGCTCAGCCTCCATCTGCTGCCAACACATGCTGACCCCCCAGAGAGCCCACTGAGTTTATTTAAGGATTCTAACTCAGGTGTCAGAGCTGAGGGTGAAAACAATCAGTCTACTCACCCTTTTGTTTGGCTGATATGCAAAGTTATGATATACATTTTTTATATGTGTCATGGTAAGAAGCATCAAACTGGGGGGAGTTTTATTTAGATGGGGCATTTTAAGGTGGAAGGCATAAACTTCACTTAAAATGCAGTTTTTCTTGTGCATGTTGGCCTAATGGTGATAAATACTAATGGCCCCATTGACCACACACACACACAATATGAAGCAGTTGATCTATACCACCCCATACTGAGTATTTAAAGGGTCGGTTCAGTAAAGTGAATCTTTCATTTTCCCAGCCTTATTTGTATTTTTTGTTGGACCCTCCCCTTAAAAACATAAGAAAGAGGTGAAAATACAGCCACTCTCTCATTCCGAATAGAGTTGCTAAGTTGCTAAATAAAGAGGTTTACATCCAATTTGCGAACCGTGAACAGGCTATATATGTTATATATATACTGTATGTGTATATACAGTATATGACAAATGTGTGTGTATAGATAGATAGAGAGAGAGAGAGAGAGAGAGATAAAACTGAAAAAAATGAATGAAGGCAAGAGAGAACATGATGAGGGGAGAACAAAAGACAGAAGGAAAGGAGGAAAAAGGGATACAGGAAGTGCCACTGAGGCAGAGATAGATAGAGAGAGAGAGGGTGAGAGAGAGTCTATCAGTCAACTGTTGTTCTCCTGTAGTCTCTCAGTCTGCTGGACTGGACTGGGTACAGTGTTTTGGAAGAAGACTGTTCACTTTTCAGTCTTGTGTACTCTGTGCTTTATTTTATTTTGGAAGGGACTGGATGCTTGTCTTTTTTTTTCAAACAGGACATTATGCTGAAGTTTAGCATCACCCACTGCTCCAGGTTTGTGATGAGTGTGTTTGTAGTGTGATCCTGAGGTGCTTCCCCTACAGGGAGCTGGTTTACCAGTTTGTTTGTGTTTCAAATATTTAGGATGCAGAGGTGGTACTTTTTCAGCTGACAGTAAAGTCTTGTATTTCAGTTTGTATGAACTGTGTCTCCCCATCTTCAGCTCTTTGTCCATTTCACATGTTTCAACTGTTGTGGTGTTGTTGTTGCAGTGAGTGAACGCTCTCTTTCTCTTTTTGTCTTTCCACTCTACCTTTCCCTACAGTCACAATGAGCGAAAGGTGACCTGTAAGCACCCGGTGTCTGGCATCCCCTCCCAAGACAACTGCATCTTCGTCGTAAATGAACAGTAAGTCTCTCTGCACTCTGACACACCCACACAGCATTGTATGCGTTGGATTTTGGCACTGGAAACACTTAAGGATGGATTCATTCATCAAACCGCCGCTGCAGCGGTGACAGTGTGTGAATGTACTGCGTGAGTGTTAATCTGGAGAGACTTGGATATACCAAACCCCAAAAATCCTACTCAAACCAGAGCCAGGTCTCAAGTCCAGCCTTGACAGTGTATCTTGGTTACGGGTTGGTTCATATATACAAGTGTACTTTTGATTGGACCAGACAGGACCGACGAACAACAGAGTAGCAAAGTAGGATGAGTTATACTGGGCGTCCACAAGTAAAAGTCTCCTTCATTTAATGCACAGACGCTGCTGGCTGAATAGGAATACATTATTTGGATATGAACAGATGAAAGCTCTGAACAAATATGATGATATATATAACACATGAAGTTGAAACAGAAGAATAAAAAACTGGAAGGACAAGGAAATAATTATTGAATGAAAACAGTATTTGTGTTGAAAAGAAAAAGTCAGAGCAGCAGAGTAGTGACTGTGACATGACTCTGTTGTTGTACTGATGGAATTAGTGTTGTGGAAATGTACATTATGCTGAATTATTGTACAGATAATTCTACCCCTCAATGTTTTTTACCTGGCCTTTATTTGTTCTTGTTGGCCATGATGGCCCTTAGCTATTATTTGAGACTGAATACTAAGAAATGATACTGATTTTGTTGTGATCTCAACCAAATTCTGTTTATGCTCACACTGTAGATATTTTCTTATCTTGACATAACCAAAGACATAAGTCAGTTACAGTATTTAGGTGCCTGCAGAATGAAAAACCCTGTTTAAAAGGATAAAACATGACCAAATGAATGATTAAGTTCAGTGTCCATACAATACAGCTTCTTTTTGCAACAGTGGTGGTGTGGAGGAAAGAGGCCATGTTAGAGCTCTGACTGTTGACCATGACTGTCCTTTTTAAATGTAATAATCAGAGGCAGTGTGTTGAGTGTGCATGCAGCTGTGAGGACTTCAACAGAGCATCAGTGTGCAGTTGACAGAAGCTGCAGCTCTCCAGCAGCATGGACGCCCACACCACTGGGTGCTTATCACAGTCCGCACACTGAAACGCTCCAAATCCCCTGTCGGGTTTTCACGACACAAAATGATCACGGTAGAATCCGTTTTCAGTCTGGCTCCTGAGCATGTCCTCTCCGTTGGGAATAGAGAGAGGACTGTGGTTGTTATACCCACAATAAACTTAGGATAATCATCACAGTTTGCCTTATCCACACTACAGCTGCACACAGGCCACCAGCTCTGTCTGTTTCTCTGATTTTAAAAGATTCAAACAAAAAGAGAGTGATTTTAAAAGTTTTTTTATTGAATCTTTAAAAATCACTTTTTTAAAAATCTTTTTAATTTTAAGATGCTTGCAATTTGTATACATATCATTTTGTAAAGTGATTATAAGGTGAAGTGTCTGTAGAGTATGCCACAATAAATAGGCACATTTTACATTAAGACCACTCCCCATGCCTCTCTGCCAGTTTGGGAATACCACCTGACCGTATACCAAAATACGTGTGCTTGTTTTTGCCACTGAAGGCTCAGACTGTGTCTAACAACATTATGGAAAGGATCCCTACACTTCGAATAACAGTCTGAGCCTGTCAGTGGCAAAAACAAGAACTTTTAGTGGACAGACTTTTCACAGGCGCTATTGCCCACGAGGATTGGTCATTTCAACCCCAAAATTTGTAAAAATAGGGCCCAGGTTTAAAAACACAAGAGTTTCCCTTTAAGGTCTGTCAGCTGTTCTGTCCCTGTAAGAGTAATAGTACCAGATTTCCCTTCTGGCTCCTGTTCTGGATGCAGCCGCAGACATGCTGGACTGTTTGACACTGTTGTTAGTGACTGTGTAGGATTAAGCAGAGCTGCAGTCCACTGTCACACTGCAAATCCCTCTCGCTCTTCTTGCTTTTAAGTGTTTGAGTCTGATTGTGTGTGAGACTCACAGAGGGTCAGTCAGTCTGTGAATGCCACCACTGATTAGACGACTTCTTTGCATCTCTCTGTCTGGCCATCCATCTTTATCCGTCTTCTGTTTTTTCTATCATCAGCTGTCTGTCTCTTAAATCGATCTTTCTTTCTCTCTTTTTGCCTCTTCTGTCTGTATCTCTGCAGCTCTGCATGGTTTGTTTATGGCAGCCATGCTACAGCCTCACAAACCGACATAGAAAATCTCTGAATGTTTTCCCTCCCTCGCTCTCTGCTGTCGGAATGACTGACTGCTGGATGCTCCCTACCCATCAACTCTGAAATGGGATCCATTCTCTGGATGACACACGCAATTCTTACCAAGAAACTACTTTCTACTCCCCAGCAGACAAACTAGACAACAACAAAAAGTCAGGATGACGGGGCTGAAATGAAATTTAGGACCCGAGCTTCTGAGAAAGACAAACAAACTGCACCAATTACACGCTCCACCTCCAAAAGAGTCGTCAGGATGGTATTTCAATCCGTTCTCATCTCCAAACTGTGCACTACCATCCCCCCATCCCACACATACACACACACACACACACACACACATTTTTTACTGCTAACAAGTTCAGTGGAGCTGCACTCTCTGTGACAGCACCTCTCTCTCTTTCTCACACACTTGCTCTCCATCGCTTTCACACTCACCCCATTCATCTCCCATCCCAATTATCTCCTCTGTCACACTGCTCCTGTTAAGGAGTTCTGAGGTGTCTGCATGTGTGTGTGCGTGTGTGTGTGTGTGTGTGTGTGTATGTGTGTAAATGAGGTGTGCATAGTTTGTATTTTTAAACTTGTTGAGCAAAGAGGAGGTGAGAAAGTCACAGAGAACCAAAGATGTTTAGCTGCTGCTAATGAGAGTTTCACCTTGATCAGCCCTGACAAGCATGTAGATCACGGGTGAAAGTGAAATATCTTTTCTTCAAAAGTTCAGTCTAAGTCGCTTGCAGGCATGATGAATCTTATTTCACCTGGAGACACACAAAGCTGTTCATTACAGCCCATAACACGAAAGTAATAAAAGAACTGATCAACAAACTCAGGATTTTGCCATTTCCAGAGCCTTACCAGATGTTGGGCTGCTGGTAAAGCTGTAATGTAAAGTTTGTCCTGAGGGTGGGGCTAGAGCGCTCATTGAGTGTCAGTCACTGGGGAGCATAAATCTGTTAAGTAAATCTCATGTCAGTCTTAGATTTTGATGTTTCTTGTGCACAAGTGAAACTTTTGTCCTGATGGTGGCACTAGAGGAAAGGTCATGGGATAACCAAAATGCTCAGGAATTATCCACTGGGGACCATGAATATGGGCACAAAATGTCATTGTTATCTGGCCAGTAGTATTCTAGTATTCTAGATATCTCAGAGCAGAGGTTTTCAAGCTCTGAAATTTGAAGGCGGGCGCGAGGGAGAGACATGAGGCAGGGAGAGACATGTGATTGGCCAACGCAGCGCCTTACTGGATGATGTAGAGTTAAATGGTAAATGGACTTCACTTATATAGCGCTTTTCAAGCTTAACAGTTCCCAAAGCGCTTTACAGATTGGTCTCATTCACCCGTTCACACACACATTCACACATCGATGGGGACGGAGTTGCCATGCAAGGTGCTGGCCTCCATCTGGAGCAACTTAGGGTTCATTGTCTTGCCCAAGGACACTTTGACATGTGGGCAGGAGGAGCCGGGGATTGAACTGCCAAACCTGGGATTAATGGACGACCCGCTCTGAGCCACAGCCGCCCACAACACAAGTTACGCTGCAGCAAAAGCTGAGCCTGCTTCAACTTTTTTGCCAGACAATCCTGGCTTGTTTGATGCATCCATGGCACACACTTGCTGTATTTGATGTAATATAAAGGCGTCTTAGTGCCACATGAACCCTCAAGCCTCCTCACTTCTTTTCCCTTCCTTTCAAACTTTTAAATGAATATGAAAATAAATGAGCACAAGCCCTAAGCTTTCCCTCCAGGCTCAGTCTAAAAGAGCTCCTCAGATTTAACCCAGCGCACCACAGAGGTGATTCAAGTGATCTTTGAGGAACTGCTAAAAACCAGCTTTGCTTGGCTTCCAGTCTCAGAAGCGGCTGAATGTGATTGCGCAGGGAATGCTCACACTTGTGAGTGATGTTTTTATATCTTCCCTTTTCTCTGGTGGTGGAGTGTGTTTGAAATATAGAAACTATTTTCTCTCAGGTGGTTTTATTGAAATAAGCATTAAACTCTCTTTTTATCAGTCAGTCTGGTGCAAAAAGGAGACATTTAAATCACATTTGGAAACATTGGATCAACATGTCCAGTCTTACATTAAAATGCTAGATTTTCAGATTTATCATTTAATTATTAGAATGCATTCACAAACTGTTTGTCTGTGCCCTTGTCCAGCCAAAGCTGAGGCCCTCTTGATCAGAGGCCACTGAGCATCCATATTACTGGCCCAGTCAGTAACCCACCTGTGGGTACACACTTATATTAAAGCTCCAGACGTTTCCACAAATTTGCACCTCTCCAGCAGGTCATGACATTGAAATTATTGCAAAGATGGTGGAGTTGTTGTGGAAGGTTGAGTTTGTGTGGAGACTTGCTGTTTATTTAAATCAGCCAATGAAAAACTTCAAAAGACACACAAGACAGTGGAGTGCTTTGCCCTGGTGATTTTCGTGGTGGTACAAACATGTTATTAATCATAATATATGAAATGCATGTTTACAGATGTTAACAGAGCCTTGATGCAATCATATGCAATCAGAACAGACCAACCAATCAACCAAATTGCTTGAACTATAAAGGCACAGTAAGAGAATACTTCCAGCACTACACTCAGCACTCATTTATCTGACCTGGATCCACTGACAGTGAAAATCGATGGCAGGTATTACTTGAATGAGTTGGCCGGCCCTCTGGAATGCGTCCACATGTGCACTGCATTCAATGGTTTTCACTAATCCCCTCTAGTTTCCTTTAAGCAGAAGAAGCTTTACTGAGACTCAACAGAGCAGAACTACCTTCACATTGATGGTGGTTTAGTGAATGTTGTGAACCAGTGACCTGAACAATTTGGACCACAGCTTGGATGGGACCTGGACATCCTGTACTCAGTTCCCCAATCTAACCTCCTAGAATCTGCATGTACTCCTGATCAGTTAACCTTTTCTTCTTAAAGGGGAAATCCTATGAGGTGCTGGTGTGGCTGTTTTGAGTGAAATGTCTCCACAACGTTTGGACTGATTATCATTAAATTTGTTAGAGACATTCATGTCCCCCTCAGGATGAATTGTTTTTCATTTAGCACAATTAGTTCAACACTTTGGTTTATAACCAAATAGGCTATCTGCAAAACCAATGCCATTCCTATTAGCCTCTGCTGTACTTTACGGCTGTGTTTAGAGTTAATTAGCAAATGTTGGCATGCTAACACACTAAACTAAGATGATGAACATGGTACATTATACCTGCTAAAACATCAGCATGTTAGCATTGTCACTGTGAGCATATTAGCATGCTGACGTTAGCATTTAGCTCAAAGCACCAATGTGCTTAAGTGTAGCCACACAGAGCCACTAGCATGGCCCACGTTAGCTTTCTAGCTAATGTCTCCTTCATATCTACAAATATGGAGTCTACATGACTTGTGTTGCACCTTGACTTGCTGAATGAGCAACCAAACATCCTACTACACTGCTAACATCAGTTTGTAGGTTAGATAGCTAATTAGTCATTCAGGTGTAGCACATTAAACACATGCTAAATGGTGTGGTCCTTATTCTTCAACAACACTACTAACAAAACACTATTTGTCCTTGGCTTGTAAGCTACACTACAGGCAGGGGTTGGCTCGCAAAGGACTGGTTTGTATGACATGTCTAACCAAAGGCTAACGGCTAAAGTGTTTGTAGTTATTCCAAACGGCCACACTTAAAGGTGGAAAGAAAAGATGGCTGTCATAGAGAGGGGCTGGACGCGATAAGCACTCAAATACCCCATCTTGTCTCCAGGACATATTTGAGGAGACAGTGAGGAAGCAGGACCTTAAAATCACCTGTGACCGAAACCACATCCTTCACAAAGAGTATGAGTTGATGAGGTTACCAAACTGTCAGTTGAACAGGTATACATATTGCTCTTATTGGGGGGAATGTGCAATATCTTATTGTAGGGCAACTGTGGTATGTTCTGGTGTGTATAGATCTGTGTGGGATACTGCATGTTAACTGTAGTTTGATTGTACATGTGTGCTGCTACGTCAACTGTGTTCACTCGAATGAAACAGGGAGACAATAAAGGCTAATCTAATCTCTAATGTAATCTAATTTCTGTTTCTAATTCTACTTCTAATTCAATTCCAATTATCTTTTTTTGCTACTTTCAATTCAAAATAAATATTAGCAATACATTCCTTCTTTCCCTTCTTAACCATCTCTTGCCTTTACATCACAAATTAGATTTCTCCTCCTGCAATGCCTGATGCTATTTATGGGAGTCAGCGCGCCACAGATTTTCACCTATTAAAATGTCACTCACTGAGGAGAAGTTTAAATGAAGAGATTCCTAAAGCCCACATCCAGAAAGTTGCTTTTTGTCCCCTGGGGGAAGTTTTCCTCCTCTCATCTCATTATATACCATACGCCTCTGCAGCTCTTGCTTTTATTAATGACTCTAGTTTCCTTTTTTCCCTGTTTTGTAATATATATTCGACCCACTAATATCTTGTTCTGTTCATCTCCCTGATGTTTTGTTATCCGCCTACTGCCCTCCCCATCCTAACAAGTTTAGAAGGAGGAGTTTTAAAAGATGTGTCGAGCTCATCTGGTGCAGCTCTGACCCTTTCTGACACTTTGTCTTTTTATTTCTCTCTTCCTGCTTCCTCCGTCTGTCTCCGCACTTAATTATTAACAGATTCCGCTCAGATATCTTCAGTTGTCTGACTGTACAAACAACAGAAAGATAAGAAGATGGGACAACAATAGAAAATTATAACACGTAGATGTGCAAGACTGACTGAAAATCTGAAAGAAAGAGAGACAAAGTGAAAGAAAACCAGAAATGCTGATGTTGAGCTAATGGGAGGCTCTGAACGATGGTGGATCAAAGCCGTGTCTGGGAAAGCTGATGAAACAATAGAGTGGCCTTAAATTAATAATAAGATTTCCTGGAGTGAGGCACTGGTAGATTGGTGTTTAGAATTACAAAGAGTTTTGGGTTTGACCACAAAAGCTTCCTGTTTTCACATTGACAGGTGATGTTTCATTTGCACATACAACAAAGAGACATTTTAGTTGACTTACCTCACCTCCAGTGGCGTGAGAACTACCTACATTCATGTATTGTTTTATGTTTTCTTTTTTAAATTCTTAATGTTATGATTTCTGCCATTACTTATTTCATGTCGAATTTAATTTCAGTTACTATTGGAGTTCTTATTATTTTGTCATTCTCTCTCCCTCCCCTGTTCTGTTTCTAGCGTGAATTGTGGAAAGCTTGTCCACCCTGACAAGCCCCTAGAGGCTCTCACCAGGTAATGATCCCTCATATCGATGGAAGAGCTGTTTTGGCTTCAGCTTCCCTATCAACCTTGATGTTTTGAATACTAGTTTGCTATCGTCAGTGACTAAAAACCGGAAGTTGTTGCATGCAGAATGTGTTGTTAGAGGGTAAGTTCAAACACCAGTTCCACATCTGGGAAAGTACACTTGGTTGCCGTCCTGACCAGTCAGATGAGAAGAAATATGTGTGTAGAAATAAGATTGTAAAAACAAGACATTATAGTTTTAGAAAGCACAGGGGTCCCGGATCTTTCTTGACAACCAATTTTTCATTCGCCCTGCATCTTCAGCTTGCAGGAGTTGCTCGGTTTGCTCTGTAGCTAGTCACTGGTGGACTCAAAACCCCTACAATATTTTATACAATATTCTTACAATAACCCCTGATGAAAGTCACAAGCCAAAATGCGTTGGTCTCAAAATAAAGTTATTCTTTATGCTACAAGTGTTGCTGGAGTTTTGACCTGTCAGGCTGTTTCCCTTCTCCATGCACCTTGGAAGTAGGTGAAGAGAGAGGAATGAGGAACACAGTTGTGTCCTATAGAGACAAAACGCATTCAAGTCCCGCCCGCATCTGAGAGAAAAACAATCGCTCTCCATTGACTTTGTATTGTGTGAAGGTGCCTCCTTGTCAGTTCGGTCTGCTAGCAAACAGCAGAAACATGCCTAAAAGCTGCTGTGTGGTGCTGTAAGTTAAGCTAAAGCATTTTGACAGCATGCAGCTTGTGTAGTGGACTGTGGCTGAATCAGAAAGCTATGCAGTATTATGTTAGCAAGTGCCTTAGCTAACTACAGTAACTTGAGAAGGGACACTGATAGACCCACAATATTGAGTTTGTCCTCTCTTATTTAAGTCTCTGGTAGACATAGGGTGCTAAAATAATCCTCTGACATGCTGAAATTGAATGTTTTTAGCTAGCTACAGGTGTTTTGTTAGCGTTTCAGCCCTTGGTTGCATATTGTGGCGCTGATTGTTTCCCCCTCCAGTGGGCGTGGTTTTCAGAGTATAACACATTGCGCTCAGTCTCTATGGGTACGTTTTTTTATCGGATAACAACACCTCTTTTAATCAGAATCTGTTTATGCTTATTCAGCTGCTCTGAGAGAGGCTGTTGTGGAAACAGCTTTACAGTAATATTAATAATATTGCATGACTGAAGACTAATACTGTAGATTAGACAAACTACCTATGAACACAGGAGTAACAGCACCAATTTATTGTATTTATATTTATTAATGAAATAAAAACCATTAGATGTGTTTTATCTGAATCATGAATGAATCACTGTCTACTTTTTCTCCAGCTTCTATTTTCTTCTTCTTTTTTATTTTCCGTTCCAAGGGCATCTGGGCAGGAGGAAAAATATACAACTAGCTACAGGCCTATACAGCCTCACACTTGCACTTATCATTATAAGTTGTATAATATTCACCCTGAGCCTGAAAACGATGTCAGACTTACTGTACCTGTGGTTTTTCACAATCCAGGCTTGAGATTATATTTACAACATTTACGTTTTTATTGCTCCCTCACGTTTGTTCTTTTTCAGTAGCCTAATAGACATGTTATAATCGTCTGCAATCGATGCTAACTTCCTGGTTGGCCTACAAAAACACGTCTTCCCTGCAGCACTCTATTCACTGTCTGGTGTACCATGCTGTCCCACCAGTAGATTTTACTTTCATGATACATAACAAACGAGTGGGAGACTTGGAGCTAGGTTAGTAGTTTCCCCCTGCTTCCCTGCCAGTTTTGCTAAACTAGCTAAACTTGCCCCACACCTGTCTCTGTCCTGGACACACAGTGATGATATTGATCTTCTCATGTGACTTTGTAAGACAGTAAACAAGTCAAGCTGTTCCGTTAATTTCAGTCATATCTAATTGGTGAAACTCCACTATGCTAGCAATGAAAAGCAATGAATAACACACTGATCCAAAATGTCAGTTCCAGCTTTGTCTTCAGCTCCAGTCATCTTTAATTCAAGGCTTCACTCCTCTGTTTGAGAATTCTTTTTCTTCCTCTTGTTGTTTACACTAACCTTATTTCAGACTCTGCATGAATTGCTAGATGAGCCACTGTGCAGCACTAATGCAGCAATGATGTTCTGGATGATAAATGTGTATGTCATGAGTTGTGTCTCCAGCATACAGCAGGCTTTCCTCTCTGAATAATAACCCTGTGTCTAATTTAATAGGAACTAACGCCTTTTCGTTGCGTTCCAAATCAAATTAAATCCCTTTTTGCTTCAGCAGTGGCTTGTATTACCTCTGAAATGATGAAATGAAATCAGGTGTCAGGCTGCCACTGTGACTACACACGTTTTACTTGCTGAATGACGGGGTTTAAAAAGTAGAGGCCTAATCATTCCTCCTAGAGAAAGCTTTAAACTGTCTCATATTGAACTCTGACTCACTGATCGAATTCAGAAACATAAAAGAAAGAGAATTCCATTACTGAGAAATATACCTTAAAGGTTCTATGTAGAGTTTTCAGAAAGTCTTTGTTATTAATGACACCGGTGGCCGTTAAGTGAGCTGCAGTCAGCATCCTGTTGCTCGCGCAGCCATTGGACCATTGGCTCCATGATACTAACTAGCTTGTCCTTTGTAAATTACTTTATCAGCTAACGTTACGAAGCAACCAACGCCAGATCCATGCCTCGTAGCTAAGTTACAGCTAGCTGCCTAACCTTAGCTTAGCTTAGCTTAGGTTACAGTTAGCTAGTTGGCCACCCCTGCCTTGCATCGCTCTTGGCTAGTGGAAAGCAAGAGCGATGCAACATTTCCTGCATTGATGTTTTACATTAAAAGCCCCCCACGTATGAAAAGGCACAATCATCCTGACAGGCTTTTAATTTGAAACATATACAGGAAGTGTTCAGTGTCATTGACATTAGCTTAACAGAGATTGAAAAAAAAAACGTAAAGGTGAAGTGATTGGAATTAATTAGTTAATGTAAACTGTATTGCTGTTCACAAAGAAAGTGAGAGCAGCAGAGCGGTGAGTATGACATAACTGTGTATTCTGTACTGATGGAATTACAGCTGTGGAAATGTACATTATGCTGAATTAACCATGTGAGCCATTATTGGACAGGTAATTCTACCCCTCCTCAATGTTTTTATATGGTCTTTATTACCAACCAGCCTTTATTTGTTCGTGTTGGCCACACGTCTATTATTTGAGACTTGGTCATTATTTGAATATGGGCTTTTATTTGACAAATTATGGCAGGCCACTCTCTGACTGTGTAGCTGACCCCTGGAGCGCTGTGATGTGTTCCAGTGCAAAGGGAATTTCATACACCCGGATCAGTTTCTAAAAAGCAGCTTTTTAGTGGAAGAAACAACCAAATTTACAGTCTGTTTTTCATTGCATCTATATTTTTGTCTCATAGATTTTTTCAGAAAATGACATTTTTTATAATTAACTACTTGATTTGAGCATGGAAGTTCATTTTTGAATTTGGAATCTGTATTTTCAACTGCATCTCACAGTAGTCATTACTGAATGAAGTGTAGACCTAAGTGTAGGACGTTGGTCATGTGGCAGTGTGGCAGTATATAGAGTATATGGGGGGACTGGGGGATCTTAACCCCTGTATTGGTTCAAAGATGTTGATTAGCTCATGGAAGACTGAATTGTAATTGAAAGCTCCAAAGAGCTAGTAAGTGGGCCGTGAAATTATTTTGGCACACCGAAAAAATGTGGAAATATCTAATCAAAGAAAAAGAATCTGACCGAACATTTGGTGCCAACTGTAGGTACTTTCTATACTCAGTGCTACGTACATAGCTTTCTTGTGAATGCAAAGCTCAAGTCCAAAGCTCAGGTTTTGGATGACTGGGTTTCCACAGTCGACTCAGCTCTAGTTACTGGTCAGATACAGTCCCTGGATAGTGTCTTAATTAGCATGGTCTGTTTAGTGGTAGTAGTATTTATTGTAATAGCAGCAATACAGTTCACAGTGTTGTTACCACAATGAGAAATTCACTTTGACTGAAACCACGTAAGATAGTACAGAACAAAAAACTGATGTGTGAAATAGAGCTGAGTCATCAGTAACATTAGTCACATTCAGAGCAAATAAACACTGGTGCTAACAGTGCAGGGGAAGCATTACTTCAAACAAATGGATCAGGGCAAATTTGATTTCATTCCAGAGCTCTCTGATCCTGCTTAGATGGCTGAGGAATGGCCTTCACCACCAGCGCTCACACAAACCGGTTTCATCAGCAAGTCACTGAAGTGAGCGTAAACAGAGCAGGCGAAGGAAAGGGTTTATGGAGGAAAGGTTAATAAAGGCTAAGATAACCGTGTGACTGAAAGATGAAAAGGCAGATGAGATGAGACAGTGGGAAGGATTGAAAAGGCAGAAAAGAGGGAAAAACAGATTGGCTGTGTGATCAGTGGGCGATTTTTTGTTGCGTGTGTGTTAGTCACCCTGCTTTAGATGTGGGGCTCTTGTTACTAGAGGCCAGTGAAGGCCTCCTCTCTCACTCACAGTCAGTTGGCCAGCAATTCAGTGTCACTGACAGAGCCATGAAATGGGAGCAATTTCAGAACATCCGCCTCTGGCAACAATGGCTCTCTGTTTCCTCAAGGCTAAATGCCTTCACTTGCAGAGATTGCACTCACACACACAGTTGAGATTGTTATATGTGAATGTTGCCAGCTCAGCTGAAAAATAGTTCATAATGAATGTATTCTGACTCTTCTGAATACTTGAGCTCATCCGGTTAAGTCAGTAAGTGGAGATTTAAACACATAGCTGCGGGACAGATATTAGAAACACCTTAGAATACAGCATAATATCCTTCAGTAAATACCAGCTAGGTGTAGCACATAATAACTGGCTTTTGCTGAGACTTCCAGAGAGTTTGATTCAACTCGTTGGTCATTTTTAGACTGTACTTCTTTGCTGCATAATGCAGGTTTCATGTTTGCCCTTCAGAACACCCTCTGCATGACATGAGTTTTCTCTCATGACATGCTAGGAAACAGTTGCCTGTTTACCAACCAAAGTCTCCACCAACACCTGAGAAATATATATCTGACTGGTTTAGGGGACCTTCATCGTAATGATTACAATAACCCCTTGGTTAAGAAAAGGAACGCCTCATGGTTAAAAGAAACCAATGCTGACTGTCGGTTGAAAACAAACTGTGGTCTCCAGTGTTTCTGTTTCTGTTGTCCTATCCATCCAGCCCGACCTTCTCCCCATGCTGACTTTCTGGTTTTATAACACATCACTCCACTTCCTCTTTTGCTCACGAAGAGCCACACTTCCTACTGCAGCAGGAGGGCATTGTGACTTGAATGCAAACATACTGTATGTTGTTTTTAGAAATTTGCTGAAACAACTGATGCCTTGTCTTTCTTGGCAGGTCAGTCTCAGCAGAAGAATCTTGTGTGGACCAGATCTGAAAATGAGACACTTAACATTTCAGAAAAAGCCAAAAGACATCTAGAAGTGCTGAGTGAAAGGCACCTGGACTTGCTTGAAATTAACTAGTTCATAAAAAGTGTCGTCTGAATATGTCTAAAGGCAAAGGTGTTAATATTTGTTCCAAATAGTCCATTCAAAGGCGGAATGAAAATCCTGCCACCGAAGAGAGGTGCGAGACACAATTAAATTGTACAAATGGGGATAATAGCATGGCACCCTTTTCCGGTAGTCTCTCTCGGTTGTACACACAAAAAATGACTGTGTAGAACAAAAAAGAGAGAGGTTCATATCCTGCATATGTTCACACTTCCACACAGCCGACCAATCACTGCGTGAAATAGGTGTTATTTCAAAATTGTCTGTTTCAGAAAGTTAAAAAAATTGTCAGATGCAGCCCACACCCCAGTTCAGACACTGGAATGAGGGGAGGGGGTTTCAGATGATGTTTGACAATCTGACAAGCACTTTGTTTGAAGCATACTGACGTCTTGAGAGTCAGCAGCTGTCACTTTCTAAATGACCATACAGATATTAAATGCATAACGGAGGCATTTTGCTTAAACACGACCTGAAGCATATTGTCATGCTTCAAGTCCTTTACTTGTTTTATGGGCGTGACTGTGGGGGTTGTGCGTTGGCCTCTGAGCGCTGCTGAAGTGCGGGTGACCTACACTCTATACTGTGTCTGAAAGCGTCCTGTGTAGACAGGCGTAGGAGGGAAGCTGCTGCTGCTCTGGTAATGTGCTGCTATGAGTGCTGTGTAAAGCTGTGGTCTAAATGACTCTAAAAGGCATAATTAACCTTAACTTCAGTTCACCACTGCAGCTCCCCCAACTAAAATTAGTAATTTACCCCTATTAAGAGCTAACTATTAAATGTGACAAGCGAACTTCTTAAGTGCTTTAGCCAGACTGAAAGATGGATGACTGCTATGAGTGTCCAGTGCTCTGCAGAATGTTCTTTTAAAATTTATGACATTAAGGGCTCTGTTATCCTGCACTGCAAAGAACTTTGATTGGTTGAAAACATGCAATTGATTCTTGTAAACCCTCTGAATAAATCTGCTCATCAAATGGTCATTTGAAATGAAAAAAAAAAACCCTATATTTTGTGTATTGAAATGACAAGAAATGGATGTTTCTATTTGACAAGTGAGTTTAGTCAACATTTTATTTGCAGAATTGGGGTTTTCCATTCTGAGTAGGCTGAAGTATAGTAAAGGAGATTATCAGAGCTGTCAATGTAGAATATATAAGAGCTGCTAATGTGCTGCAAGGCATTTAAAAGGTTGGCATGCCAATTATGCTCCTTCTAGCACACTGAGTTTAATTAAAGTACAGTGCTTTAGTACAGTATGGTAAATTATGGGGATTAGTGGTGCTAAACCGTAGTTTTATTTAAGATAAAAGCTGTGTAGAACAAAGAATCAAATAGTAAAGGGATGATTACACAGACGTAATAAGGCAGGTAAGACAGGTAGCTATTATGACAGAGTAGAAAGTGCTGGAGGAGAGATAAAGACCATTTATCTGCTGCTATCTTACTGGGTATCTGATCAGCAGTATGGGACAATCACAGCCGATACACCTGGGAGACAGACCAATGTTTTTATCAGCACCATCACTTGTGTATGTGTGTGTATCTGAAAGTTGGGGCCACACACTGAGGTACAGGTGTATTCATTGTGGTCAGAGACAGTCTGGGCAGAGAAGCTTTCTGTAAAGTTTCTAGGCAGATCAGAGACTCAGGCGTAGAGAAGGACACAGTACACAAGGTAAGATATCAAAATCTTTACTTGGAGGTCAGGCAGTCATACTTGGGTGATCAGTCCAATAAGCAAACAAATCCAGGCAGGGAGTAGGCAAAAATCCAAGAACCAGGAACAAGGCAAAGTCCAAAACACAGAGGAAACTAACATTAGAAATGCTGGAAAGCGATGAACTCACTAGGGAGAACAAAGACAATCTGGCAAGGCAGCAGGGGAGTATATAACGGGGTTGGCTGAAGGCACAATCAGGGGCAGGTGAGTGGATGCAGGTGTGGACAATCAGGAGCGGGAGAAACACGAGGGCAGGCACTGAAACGACAGGAAAGGTTAGTCTCCAAAATAAAACAGGAAACACAACAGACAAAGACTAACGGGATGTTACACTTTCTCCCAAACGGGATCAGTTAGACTGGAAACAGGTCTTATCTCAACTTGGATTCTGTTTCATCTTAATCTGCGTCCAAACTAATGAAGCAAAGCCTGCGGGCAGTCCACTCGAATCGCAGCTACACTCACATTGCATACTCTGTTTTTGCAACATGTATTCAGCACACCCCTTTGATCATGGCTGTATACTCTGTTCACTCTATTGCTGCCATGCCTGCTGCCACACCGCTCACCTGAAAGCTATGCTGTCACTTGCTACTACTGCTGCTGGGGATGTTCATATAGCATTTAACAAGTCCAACCTCCACCTGCAGGCTCTAGAGTCAACACAGGGGGGAAGTAATTATTGTATATCAACAAATATCACATGCATGTAATAATCCATTCCATGTGAGTTGGCTGACAGCACATCCTAAGCCCAGCCTAAAATGAAACCCAATCTTGACTTCAAATTATAAAATATTCTAGAACGGTGATCTTGTAGTAACAACGAATAATGAGAATGTGTGTATTACATAATACACACATGCACAAGTCTATTATTGTGCTCATTAATTACAGATGTGGAGTTGGGATCCGCATCAATTTTTTACCAAGGCTAAAAGTCTAAAATCCTACAAGTGATGAACAACATAGAGGAGATTTTGCTATTCTATCAGCACTGTGGATTACATGTGAAGTTTGTCTTGAAGGTCACAATATATATTATAATTTTCATGGCAATCTGTCCCTTAGATTTGATCATTGTTGTGTATAAGTGGAAATTTTGGTCTGATGTTGGCACTAAAGGAATACTCATGTAACTTCCAGCCATTAGTCAAAGAATCAAGGGAATCATCCTGTACTGACTGTGAATATCCACATGAAAGTCTGGCCAAGAGTTGTTGAGATATCTGGACCAAGTTAACCATAACTAACTTTACTATAAAATCAGACACAGAATACCAATCAAAAATAGCAGTTATAAACTACACATTTTATAGCTGATTAAACAGAAATAGAGGCTGACCCAGCCCAAACCTGTCTAGTCAGATCTAAATGGGTTCAAGTTGACCCCCAACACAATTCACCCTTCAGATAGGCTGTTCTATAGCCAAAACAAAGCTGTTGGTTAGTTATACCTGTGCACTATAAAGTAGAATGTTAAGACACTAGCAAATGTATCTTATGCCTGACCATGTCTTCTGTCTCCAGGCATAATTTTAGAACTGTAAAGTAAGGTCTCTCACCAGCCCAGAATTAAGCGTTATCGTAGGCACTGGCAGCAATCCCAGGCCCTCACCATTAAAACCCTGGACTACACTGAGCAGAAGTAATAAATAAACCTTGTGTGTTGTGTGCCGTCAACAATAATAACAACATGGACACTGAGTTTCATTGACATGCTTTGCTTATATTTAGCTGACCTTGGGAGCAGAGATAAAGCTGTCACTGTGTGGTAGTCTTAATCAGACTCAGGGACCTTGAACTTTCTTTTTCTCACGTTAGCTATTGTCCTTTCTACCCGACTAGGGGCAAAGAACTTTGAGCTGGTACAATTTGTCAGGCCAAGTTGGCAGGCCATTTAAATTGGTTGGACGTGAAGGCATATATCAGAGGTGACACCCAGAGAATAATAGCTGTGATTCATGCGACCAACTCTCTTCCCTCACATTCTCACTTTCTTTATCTCTGTTTCTACGGCTCCCGTCTCCGTCGCTTCCCTCTCTGATCACGCTCACTCAAGCCGCTCTACCCTTCCACTTGTTCTCATTCTCCCTCTCTTTAATGGCCCTAACAGAGATAGTGTGTCATTAAGAGAGTGAAGATAGGGTCTGCTTGATGAGATCGGGGGGTGGAGGTGGGGGAGGGGGGGTTGCTGATTGGCTGGCTGGATCTTCATGGAGACAGATTCTGCCTTTGAGATTAGCTACTCCTCTCTGTCATCTATGTAGCACAATCAGTTACGCTACAGCACACACACATGCATACGGATCCACCTGCACATATTTACCAATTATTTTAACCGAATTAACTAATTTACCCAAGGGCACATTCACATCTACCTCCTTTGTAGTTCAGTCACACTGACACACAGTGTTTACTCCCTAAATGTGGTTGCTTTTGGCCAAGTGAAAACATTTCAACTTCCATCCATGTATTTTCTGCACATTATCTTAGACCCAGTTCACGACCTTTGGCATGCACTGGGACTGCCAGCACAACTACCTCATCTGCAAAAAGCAGAGAGCCAATCCTGAAGTCACCAAAGTGGACACTCTCAGTCCCTCAACTGCACCTTGAGGTTCTGTCTATGAAGATTCCTTGCAAGAGTGAAGAGCTGGTCCACTGTTCCACGACTAGGACAGAAACCACATCGTTCCATCTGAATCCAGGGTTCATCAATCAGCCTGAGCCAGACTAAGAATGACTTAAAGACTTATCTGGATCTGCATCTTTGGAGCAGAGCAACCTTGTCCGGAATAGGGAGACTGGGCCCCCATTCTGGAGCCAAGCCTGGGAGTGGATCTCACCTGCAAGCACCTGGTAGCCAGGCCAGTAACCATGGGGCCTGGTTGGGTTTAGCCTGAAGAAACAACACAACATGTGACCCTACTACCTGCAATGATAGGCATAAGGGTGTGATACAGTGTCAGTTGGGCAGGAGGCAGAGGAGGGCCCCTAGCATGCTGACACCTGGCTGCGTAAACTTTTCCACTTGTATGGCAACAAATAACCTCACCAAGACCCAGTTCCCACTTGCACATTTGGGTGCACCCTTACTGTAAATACTGAACAAGGACTCATTAAATATTTATTTATTTATATCTATTTATTGTATCTGTTATTCCCAGATATCCTTCCTGCTTTTATAACTGAAAACGTTTTTTTAAATAAATACGTATTTAAAGCGTTTAACCTAAAACTGCACTGTGCATCTTATTTAGAACAACCAGACCACACTTTTTGGGATATATTTCCCTGTAATTTTCATGAATATACTGTAATGTTTCTGTCTTGCATCTGTCATTTAGTTTCAAGGGGAAGAACTGAAGAAGGAGAGATTTGTGTAGTTAAAGCATGAGAGTTCGTTCTTGACCTTGGAAAGAGAATATTGACAAAACAGTATTTGTTAAAGGAGATGCATGTTTACATCTCACAGTCAGCAGTTCCTCATGCTTGGAAAGCCGAGCTGAACTGACATACAGTGTGGACTGATACCCACATTGTTATTTCATCATCTGTTTTTCAAGTCTGTTACAGTATGCTCAGCTGAAGTATGCTTCACCTACCTGCTGCCCATATTTGTCACTTTGCAGAATATTTGTTGGAGGTCAAATGTCTGACTGACTCCCTCTCTCTTTGTCTCTCTATGTCTCTCGCCCTGTGACAGGCTGGCTCCTAAGGCTTCGTCAGAGCAGGGCAGTAGCAGTGACAAGAAGGAACGTCCCATGAGCACCATGAGCGAGGCGTCAAACTACACAGGTGGCTCCGACTACAGCACCTTCCCTGGCAGCCCGGCCACCGCCGTCACTACCGCCACCACCACCACCACCTCCACTTCATCTACACGGGTCAGTCTCCATCCAACCATGTCTTAAATCTTTAGCGTAGCTCTGGTGAGCAGTTTAATCACCGTTCTAGATCAGGGGCACTTGTTTTTTTCATTTAGTCACGCTAGTTGTATGCATGACACTAGGTCGTTTCACCGCTTTGGTCCAGACTGAAATATCTTCCCTAGAGGATGAATCCAAATTACCTTGCTACTAGTGCCACTAGCAGGTCCGAGTTTTCTGGTTAGATGAATACTATTACTATGGTATTACAATTTGGCAAAAAAATGGTACATACATTCAGGGTTCCCAGAATTTATCCTAATTACTTTGGTGATACCCTGACTTTTCCTCCTCCGCCACCAGCAGGTTGACATTTTTGATTTAAACTGAAATGTCTGGACAACTATTGGATGGATTGCCATGAAATTTGGCATAAACATTCATATTCCCTTCTGGATGAATTGTGATAACTTTGGTGATTCTCTGACCTTTCATTTAGCACTATCATCAAGTAAAAATTGCAATTTGTGCAGTGCTTTTGCCTCAGCCTCAGCTGTACTTTTCCTCATAAACATCAACATGGTTAGGTAATTCTAACAGAGTGAAGAAACAAGTAACTTTGAAACTCAACATGACCCCATTCTACATTTTGTAATATTATACTACAATGTATCCTGCTGCACGGTACTGTACTGTAACATTTGCTAAAACACACTGATGATGTGACTCCATTGTTGATTCATATATCTTATCAAATCTACAGAAAGGCAGAAGAGAAGGCCAACACACCATCAGTTTGATGCATGTCAGAACACCCACACATATTGTTTTCTATGTGCAGTGAACCCACATATGCGCTTGGTCAGGACACACCATCCTTTTTCCTAGCAGCTAATTTTGCATAATCCATATTCCTCTTAATTGACTGTCTTAAAGTTTCTCTGAAATGTCAAATACATTTGACAGCATCAGCTGCGTATTTGACACCCATAGCAAACACCATACGTGCAATACAGGTATAAGTTACAAAGTATGGTGCCCAGGGTGTGCCGAATGTGATATAATTTCTGCTTTTCTGGAGCGCTGAAATGCATCGATGCTAAGAAATTGGACAGTGAATTCTGACACATCAGTGTGTGAGAACACTCCAGAAAAGCAGAACTTTTATCACATTCACTTTTACCTCCTTCTGTCTGTATGGCATGCCTAGTGTGTGCTATGGGTGTCATAGACGCAGCAAGTGTGTGATGCATTTTAGAGAAACTTTAAAGGAATAGTCCAACATTTTGGGACTTCCTGTGGCAGTTGATCAGAGCCAAGAAAGATTCAGGCGTCCAGCACATAAGATAAGATAAGCTAAGGTAAGATAAGCCTTTATTGATATCCAGGGGGAAAATTTGGGGAAATCCTCTGTAAAGTGGTCAACCTCAGGCCATTTATTCAATTCAATTCAATTCAATTCAGTTTTATTTATATAGCGCCAAATCATAACAAAGTATTCTCAGGGCACTTTTTCATATAGAGCAGGTCTAGACCGACTCTTTATATTTACAGAGACCCAACAGTTCCCACCATGAGCAAGCACTAGGCGACAGTGGCAAGGAAAAACTCCCTTTTATTTATATCATTTATAATGGTAACATGCTGAGTCATCATTGGGCCTTTCTCAAACCACCCCCTACACCCTCTCCCTACCCACTTCCACTCCGTTTGTGCGTTCACGTGGAGGGTCTGCCACATTAAGTGCCATCCCAAACCATGTAGTGGGGAGTGGAAGTGGGTTATAAAACCCTCCAACAGCGAGTCTACATCGGTGCTGACTTACTGACCGTGTGCAACGCCGTGTTGTGTTCGTCACTGAAGACGCTCTGTACAGATATAAGTTCCGTGCGACTACCCGTACAAACGTAAACTGCTCAAACTAAGATAGACATTTAATATTGTCACACATACGTTAACAACTTACATTGTTTTTAGGATCAAATATACCCTTCTCTAGTCTAGAAAATGGTAGATGTGTTCATTTGATTGTAAAGTGTTGTACATTTACAGAGACTGTTGCAAAAACCAAGCAGCTCATAAACATCAGAGTGAATAGATCATGGCAACAGTTGCTGATACGAAACCATGGTTACGAAATGTTACGACAGTTCCTGTTTCCGCCGGAGAGATGGAAGTACTTCCCAAAGCTTGCCACTATGCTACACCTTAATGAAGGCTGCTTCATTCAGCTGTGTGGGAGTGTGGAGGGTCTGATTTGAGAAAGGCCCATTGACTCCCAGCACTCAGTGACTGTCCTGGAATGTGTCCATGTTGTGACATTACCTCTCATTTCAGGCTGGAGAGGTGGGAGTATGAAGCAGGCTAACTCAGCTGTATTAGCAGCCAGCGTGTCATCTGCATGGGTCACTGCACTGTTAGATTGAACAGTGTGTCTGTTTATGCTTAGTAAACCTCACAAACACACAGGAAATAAATATGCATGGGTGCTTTCATGAATAAGTGATGCTTATACTATTATTGCTTCTGCTTACACTGGCCAAAGAAAGTGTAGCACAGCATATCTTCATGTATTCATGAGAAGTCATTATTTATAACCGAGCTGTACAGATCCTGCTCCTTGCCTTGCCTGAGAAACCTTTAAAAAAAAAGACACACAGATTGCCTATAGAAGAAGATGCATTTTAGGAAAAAATGTCAAAACAACTGAGAAGAAGTGAACATTTTGAGGATATTTTGCAGTGTAAATAATTAAACTGTGTGTGTTTTCCTTTGCTTAAAATGCCACACAGTGACAGCATGCAGGCAAGTTCTGCCACAAAACAAACTTGTGCCAAAGTAAACTAGTTCACAGACAGTAGCTTGATGATACTGACAAGGATGTAGGTTTTAGTCTTTTTCTCTTAATTAAATGTCACGATATGTTGATTCTGAACATACCTGCAAAATGTTGACTGACATCATATTTCTGTTGTTTCCATACAATATCTTCCAATAGCAACTACAGTGTGATTAAGGATAGATCCTTTAAAAAGTCCACAGTGACGTGAAGCATAAGACAGGATGTTTACTTCTCAATATTTAACAAATTCCACAATCCCATTCCCTAACCTTAACCTAGCGTTTTAAGTCAAGTCAAGTCATTTTTATTTATGTAGCCCAAAATCACAAATGTGCCTCAAATGTGTATATAGCATACAGCACACTCCACCTTTAGACCCTCAAGTTTTAGTAACCTAAACCTAACCACATACTGGACTCCAGAGAAGTCCAGAGAAAGTAGCGCTAGATTAAAAGGTTACTACAGCCAGTAAAATATTTCTCCTAAAACATAGTTTCTAGGAGACAGGGTTTGCCAACATGCACCAATGTAAACTTTGGAGTAAGGAAAACCCCCTGCGTAATATCTGCAGTACATTTCATTGCAGTCTGGCCATTAGTTTCTAGTGTAAAAACTTCTAGAGGAAAAGTTTTTTTAAAAATTTAAACAGTAATCCACTGGGGAGTGTGCATGTTCCTCTGATTGTAGACAATCTGATGGCAGTCAGAGGGTCACCATAAACTTCACTCTAATGGATACACACATTAAATGATAACTGTGGTAAATGGTTCAATAGTAATTCCATCCTATTTGTCCTAAATTTAGACTTAATTAAAGAACTCCTTGTATCTTTCTGCTATTGACTGACATAAAAGAGATTTTTATGCTGCAGAGCTGCCTTTTTCAGTGAGTGAGCCATGATGTATGGGGGATGTGGAATATGCTTTGTTTAATGAGCTGAATACATCTGCCTCTGTTGTTGCTTTTTATAGCTGCTGTTTTAGCATACGAGCTTCTTTACAACCAATGCACCAAACACTTGTCATGTCAAATTGTTGTGTTGAGATCAGGGAAGAAAAGCTGATATTCTGGGTTATTTTTTCTCTCTCGGTATCTCTGGAGTTCTCCCCGCTGTGTTCTTCCTGTATGATATGCAAGATGGAAACACAAGCACAATCTGTGTCTGGGCTTTTTTGTATGTTTTTCATAACTTTTCATTTGTTTTGTGTGACTTATTTAGTAAAAAAATGCATTTTAATATCTATAATGTAAATGTTTCTTCTGTAGAGCTGAGTATACAGTATTTATACAAATTCTCCACATTTATAACCCGTTCATGTGTTTCAACAGCCGTCTAGGTCTTCCAAAAAAATTCACAACTTTGGAAAGAGGTCCAACTCCATCAAGAGGAACCCCAATGCGCCGGTGGTCAAGAGCAACTGGCTTTACAAACAGGTAAAGGTTGTTTTGTCATGTGACTGCTGATGACCTCATACAGCTCCTGGAGTGCATTATTTGAATTTGCATCTGGGGGATGTAAACAGCAGCAACAAAAACAGTGGTGAACTGGCATCTTAACATTAAAAACTTGACATCTGGGGAACATTGTCCATCAACTTTGACTATGTTTGAGCACCAAGCATCATTGATGTGAACATGGAGTCCGCCTCCCCTCTTCTTACCGGAGTCTTGTGTTCTGTCTGCACGGAACACGTTCCGCCCATGGAGTGCAATAGCTTGATCCGGTATGTTGTGGTGGAGCCAGGTCTCTGTAAAGATGTGGGCACAACAGTCTTGCACAACAGCCTGCTAAGTTAGCCCGAGTCTAATTTCATCCATTTTATTTTCCTGCGACCTGACATTAGCCAGACGTAGGCTGGGTAGTGGTATAGCCTTTGGTCAAAGCTGGGTTAGCTTAGCTCTTATCCCAGCTCTCTCCCCCCTCTTCCTTTATTTTACTGAAGTATGAAAACCATCTTACAGAGATATGAACCCTACCTGCAGGGTAATGGTGTTGCAAGTGCTAATTGATCTGACAAGTCTGCACACAGTTTCAAGTGTTTGTGGGTTGATTTATATTCTGAACAGAAATCCATGGAAGCCAGTGGCTGCCCAGAAGGTAGGGAAAACAAATAAAAAAAATCTTTGAGGCCATGGCCTTAGAAAATGGTTGGCAGTGATGTAAAATGTATAAATCAGTGGTGCGCAAACACTGGTATGGCCCTTCAAATCATCTAACTATAAGGGACGGAATCTCTGTCTGTATGTAGGTATGTATGTCCTTCAGTTATCTCAACAACTGTTCATCCGATTGACTTCACACTTGGCGGGTGTATTGCTGAGGACCCAAGGGAGTGCTCTGTCAAATTTGGTGCAATTTGGCCAGATGGTGGCACTATAACAACGAACTTGGCCTGTGTTTTGGCCTGTAACTTTTGAATCATAAATCTCTTTTTTTCCTGGATTCTGTGGGTCCAGATAAATCTATTCATAGGCCACGCCCATTTGCGTCTAGATCGATTTTCTGCCATTTTGAATTTTGTCCAAATCTCTATATTCCATACAGTTTTGCTATAGCTGGCCCTCAAAGCTTGCTCAAATGCTGCGAGCAGGGCTTTTATTACAAAACATGTCATATCTCCTTAACACTTTGTGCTATTGCAACCACATTTGGTGTACACGTGTATATATGATGTCTGAGTGATCATGACAAATTTGGTGCCATTTGGCCAGTAGGTGACGCTGTAGCAGCATCATCAACTATAAAGGAAGGAATCTCTGTCTGTCTGTCTGTCTGTCTGTATGACTGTCAGAAAAGGCACGCGTTCCGAATGGGCACTGCACTAGACTTCTTCTCAACTTTCACTTTCAACTAAAGCACATCCATGAAAGATAGGGACAGAAATATGACCACAAAAATGGCAATTGAGTAAATGCTGAGTAAAGTTTACTAGTCTTCAAATATTTTCGACATCAACAACTATTTGTTGGGAAATCCTGCTTCAGCCAAAGTGCCTGTGGAACCTGAGGAAATGGGAGGATCCTGTTCCTGCTGCGAGGGTTGACTGGGCGTTAGCTAACCTAGCTCGAGGCTCAGCTTGTTCTTTCATTACCTTTCCACCCACTCACTGCAAGTTGAGCAATTTTCTTCGCCCCACAGAGATCTACTGTGGGTCAATAATTCAATTGGTCTGTGGACCTCTGACCACCGTGCGGCTCCCTGAAGACAGCCTCATCAAGCACTATTCAACTCAGCTTTCAGACCCTAGTTAGAGTCACTGTCAATAATGTCCGTCTCAGCCTCGGCCCCTGCGCCACCGCTCACTGTCTTCACATCGAGACAACAATCATTTTGCTTCACACCAGCACAGACCTGTCAGGCAAAGTGCTCCCTCACAGATGAAATGTCATCAGTGTTTACCCAAAGCTCCTAACCTCAGGATCTGTGGCCGAACGCGACACATTGCAAACAGTGCTAAAGACCCAAGTGAGCGAATGGTCTCGAAAAACTTGTTATTGTCGCTGCAGTCATTACAGCACCAGGGAGGGGGGAAAAAAAGAACCAGAGCAGCAGCGTAGAGAACAAAGCGCGGGCCTTCGCCCCGAGCAACACAGAGGCAAATTTGTCACTACGTTATAAAGAGATAAAACAGAGCAATTTGTCTCAGAGGAGGAGATAGAAGCTGGTTAATAGAAGCAGCCAGAGGGAGAGACAGCGAGGGTGTCAAGAGGAGGGAAGTGGGGGGAGATCAAAAGAGAAGAAAAACTGTGTGTGTGTGTGTGTGTGTGTGTGTATGAGAGAGAGAGAGAGCGAGAGAGAGGGTGTATTGTTCTCTGTAATAACTAGAGTTTCACTGACTGACTGATGGTCTGTGACCTTTGACCCCTGCAGGACAGCACAGGCATGAAGCTGTGGAAGAAGAGGTGGTTTGTTCTGTCCGACATGTGCCTCTTCTACTACCGCGGTGAGGACACACACGCACACACACACACACACACACGTACACACATCCAGATGTATAATGGAAGCTGTTTAATTAAATGTGTTTGATTGTCAAATCAGAGGCAATTCACAGCGAGAGCAGATGGAGTCCATGTTTTGTTCAAAAAACAGTTCAATAAAACACATTCACGAGTTCAAGGATCATACCACTCATGTTTGAAGACCACCCCATGTTACATCCTTTATAACAAACATACAGACATTGTGACAAATTAAAGCAAACGTCTAAATATATGAGTAGGAAAACATATAAATGCAGATTAGGGATTCACTGATCCAAACTGTCGGACTGGTATCTGCCCCGGTTTCCTGTTCCGCTCCGATCATTTCCTGCAGCCATCACTTCCTGCATGTACTTTGAAACTGCAAATGTTGACAGTGCCATTTGCGAGTAGATGACATAACCAAAAAATGACGATTGAGTGCAAAATAAATTTTGTGCACTTTGTGAACATAAGTCATTCTAATAAATCAGACATTTTTTCATTGTTGTTGTTTGGGGGGGGGCATTTACCATTGATTTGATAGTGGCAGTAGAGATACTTACAGGAAATATGGGAAGAGAGAAAGGGTATGACATGCAGTGAAGGTCCCCGGCCATGTGTCTTAACCACTGGGCCACCAGCACATCCCGACCAAACAGATTCTTCTACATGTATAAAAGCTTGTTAAAGGAGAACGGCTCAGAAAACATGACTGGCATCACGACTGACAGCTTATTAACAACAAACTTTTAGCAGTTGAAGTTTGAAAAAAATACATGGTTTGTGAGGAAAAAGAAGAAAAAAGAGCAACACAATGTGAGGGAGGTGGTGTGACAAGCAGATAACATATATGATTTGGAAAAAAGCTGGGTTTTTTTTTTTTTTTTTTACTAATCAAGAGCAGTGGGTAAAATCAAGGATCAAGGGGTCAAGTGTACTTTCCAGTTTAAAATATCATCCTTGCTTTCACCCACAGTTGCGTCGCCCACGCTACAGCACCACTAATTTAGAACTTTACGTCTAAAGCTCATCTGTTCCTCCTTCGTGTCTCCTAAACCCTTGAGAGAGATTTTTCCATCTCAATAAATTGACAAATTAGCCGCTCCCAGAGCGCAATCAGCAGCCGCTTTCATGACAAACCCAAGGGAAAATTGGATGTTTATTGCCTTAGCCAGCCAGAGAGGGAAGGACAATGACGTGCTCGGCTTTCCGATAATAACCTTGTTTTTTTCCATTTTTCTCCTGCTTGCTCTATCACTATTCTAAGTACCTTCTGTCACTCAGGTTGGGAGCCGTTTGCAGAGTGCTTTAGGGTACAAAGTAAAGTACATTAACATGTCACATAATGTGTATGATAGTGCACATATGAATGCAAAACAAGGGTTTGTCTTCGAAGCCAATTCAAGAGAACAATAACTGTGTGCCCTTGATTAGAGACTGAACTAGTTTTTGCACTTGAAGTTGAAGTTGGCCCTCAAATGCAGTCAAGGATTTTTTTTCCTAAAGCATCCACAAACAAATCTGATGGACTTTGTAACGCTTCCAATTTTCTGTAAATGTGATTTTTTGCACATTTATATGTAAGCTGAGGCCCCTGCTGGGCTGTCGCGTTTTACAAACAGAAATAAACAAGCACGAAATGATGCTCCTCCGTTTCTGTTCAAACAGGATGATGAATGGAATGTGGATCTGGCAGTCATTGGCCCTGTACAGTAGCCTACATGAAACACAGTAAAAACACAGCAAATGCTCATATTTCTGTTGATGATTGATGTTATATTATGAAACAGACATATTGGCTGTACAGTGCAGCTCTGTGGTCTCCGTAGTGGAGACATTGGGTATCTGTCAATCATTCATCTGTGTGGAGGCATATATCCGAGCACACGTCTGTTCATGACAGCTCATACAGTCACTGCTAATGAGCCACGGCAAAATAACATGAAACAACTCTATTATATTCTCCATAGCCCACTCACTGGAGAAACAGACTCCGCTACGATTATATGATATTGGCTGCCTGAGTGCCTTCCCTGTGTCCATCCCTACCACAGAATGGGCTTCCTCCATCTCTACCTCAGACGGGTATCCAACCCTGTCCCGCGCAGGCTGTAGCTAAGACACATTTAATGACAGTAAATGTCATGAGTTACTCCCACCCCTGGATTTTAACTGCTTTTGCACAAAAAAAGAACTTCTGCGCACAAATTATTATCTTGTTCAACAAAATTATTACCTTGTGTTGTGTGCACACAAGATGAAAAAATATCTTTCTTTTGAGGCTCCATAGATGCCCAAAAGTACAAAAATAAGTATATAATCTGGTTGTAATAAACCAGAATTAACATTTAATCAAACTTTTATCTTAATCACAGTATTCGCTGTTACAGTATGTGTGTATGTAGACACACTGTCAGGAACTCATCTTAACAAACATCAAACAAACATCAAACCTCTGTGAACCTGGTGGAGAACCTTGAAATGTCAATCGTTAAAAGAAAACACCCACTCACACTACAGTGTATACCTACAGCATCTCTCTCTCTCTCTCTCTCTCTCTGCCAGCTTACTCATTCCCTCTCTTTCTTGATCATTGTTTGTGTGTGTGTGTGTGTGTGTGTGTGTGTGTGTTCTGTATCTCAATAATTCAGCAGCAGGGATGGGGCCGGAGGAGCTGCAGGGCTCACCGTGCAGGCTCGGCTAAAGCAAACAGCAGCACTGGCTGGAGGCTCTGTAGGTTTTTGCTGCAGCTGGTGCAGCAGACACTGTGCTGCTTTTAGTTTGGAGCCTGTAAGTTCGCATCAAAGCAACATCGTGCTATACAGAGCACAGAGAGGCAATAGAATGATGGGGTCAATAAATATTTACTTGGCTAGGGGCGTCGACTGTAATGCATTCATGGCTGCATTTCATATCTTTGCAGCTGTTTTGCTCCTGAAATGTGAAAGACAAAAATCAAGGAGAGAAAACAGTGTTTGCAGTGTGCTGCAGTCTGAGAGTGTGTGTGTTCCACACTGTGTACCACACACAGGGAGGGAGACAAGACTGTAGTTCATGCGGAGAATAGGTCGAGTTCATAAGAACGCCCAATCATTTCATTCTCTCTCTGTCTCTGTCTGCCGTGGTCTGATAAGCCTCAGCAGGTTTTGTCCCACCGTCATCTGTTAGTCATTCATCACACTATCGACCAGATAAAGGTGGACCTCCATGTTCTCATAGTCGAAGGAAAGACTTGGCAACATGTTCCAATTCCTAGAGACCATGAACAAAGGGCATAATTTCCAGTGTCCCCCTCACTCCAATTTTAATCTAATCTGATTTAATTAACTAAAGTATAACAAACAAAAATGAAAATGTCAGCCTTAGAAATCTCCTCTTTTAACCCTGTCTGCATATCAAGCAACCCCACGTTCTCTTTGTCGTGTGATTTGACCTTGGACAGTCCACCCCTTCAATCACAACCAAACTTGAAGCAAACCAAAGCTGAATATTTAGTGTTATGTGTCACCAATCCAACCACTTCTGTGATCTACAGCCTTAGGCAGCCTTAAAATGCTTAACTTTGCTTAACAACTAAGCAACCAACCGCAGAGTAGACAATCTGCTTCTGCACGTGCATGCCCAGTGCACGTGAATAGTCACGTGATATGTGTTTTCAGGCATGTAGTATGGACGGAGATTATTTCTGAAACATGACAACGCTTGCGTGGACGGAGGTCGTTTTCGTATTATGAAAACGTATTAGTGTGGATCTAGCCTAATTTGATACTGAACCTGAGCCAGCTCCAGACTCCACTTAGTTGAGTGTAGGTCGATTTGAATGCACTCTAATATGCTGACATACGACTATTCTTCTTTCTTCTTTGGTGCAGATGAGAAAGAGGATAGCATCCTGGGAAGTATCCTGCTGCCCAGCTTTCACATCTCCATGTTGTCGGTGGATGACCACATCAGCAGGAAATACGCCTTCAAGGTAAAACACAAGTGTCTAGTTTAAAGGTCACTTCAGTAGGTTTTTTCAATAGGTGGAAAAGCCGGCCGTCATAGAGAGGGGGGAGACACGATATCTTTGAAATATGGAGATAACAGCGCATATTTTCTCTCCTGGAAAACATTTATAGTGATGCAAGTTCCTTTCTCTCCTCTGCACAACTAACATGAAGTGAAGTGGGTGTGAATGTCAGATTGTTGCTTTCGGAAAGTTAGAGAAATGGACGGACGCAGCCCCCGCCTCCAACCCGGTGTTGGAAACGTGTGGGTGGAGCGGGTTTCCGAAGCTGTTCAACCATCTGATAAACAGTTCTGTTGGAGTATACTGGTGCCTTTAAAGGGAAACTCTGGTATTTTTAAATTGCACCCATGAAAAGTACTAAAAGTGCTTGTTTTTGCCACTGACAGGCTCAGACTGTTATTTGAAGTGTCTGACAACATTATAGAAAGGATCCCTAGGATCCCTGGCAAAAACAAGCACTTTTAGTGGACGAATTTTTCACAAGACGACACAATTGCCCGCAAGGATTACGTTGCAGCCATTGCAGCCCGTTTGCGGATGCCAGCAGAGGCGATATACTGGACCAATTCCAAAACTTTTAAGTATTATGTATTATGTAAGTATTAGCCATTTCCACCCCAAAATTTGTAAATGTAGGGCCCAGGTTTAAAAATACCGGCGTTTCCCTTTAAGCTCACTAATTTACACATTTCTCATATGTTTAATCCGTACACTAACAAACATTTAAAAAGTTTGTGGTTCGGTGCAGGAACTATTTCTTGTGAGGCGTCTCCGGCTGTAGCGTTAGTTGCCAGATACGGGTTTTGATTTTGCTGTCTGTACAGGAACGATGGTACCAAACCTGGCAATCTCACTTAAAACAGGCATGAGATAGATAGCCATCTTCTCATCTCACCAGAAGTGAATAAGAAACTTTCCAAATTTTTCCCAATTTTCCCCTATTCCATTACGGGGGCAAATTACTTGACTGACAATAAACATATTTTCCTTCTTAGTTTTACGTGTTGAAAATGGAAGAGTAAGGACTTGCTGATTGGAGCTACTTCACAGAGGCGCATCAGTATACATACACAGCATAAACACATAATGTATACACACAGGAAGTTGTTAGTCAGGTACCTCAGTGTCGTCTTTATTTATGCAGCCTTACCTATGCCAAGATACACAGAGGAACCTTGAAGACTTTCACACTGCAAAAACACCCATGGAGAGGCAGGCAGGGAGCACACACACACACACACACACACACACACACTCTGCCAACAGGAATGATAGAAAGACTCTCTGCTGGTATCTCATGGTCACCATCCAATGCTGTTTTTCACTCTGCTGTTGTATCTCCTCCTCCCTCTTCCTCTCTGTCTATCTGTGTCTCCTCCTCCTCCTCCTCCTCCTCCTCCTCCTCTTCCTCCTCCTCCTCCTCCTGTTTATCTCTCTCTCATGGTCAATATCTTCCCCCTCTCTCCCTACACTGCTAGGCCACTCACCCCAACATGCGGACATATTATTTCTGCAGTGACACAGCCAAAGAGATGGAGTCCTGGATGAAAGTCATGACGGATGCTGCCCTCGTCCACACTGAACCAGTCAGACGGTCTGTACTCACCACAGGGACATGCCCACACACAGATATGATGGTTGCAAAATGAAATTTGAGACACACAGTCACCATGTGGAACCACATTTTCATATTTTCCAGATTAGAGTGCTCTAATATTCATGAAGTATTTTATTCTCTCCAGAGTCCTCCTAAATGCCTCTAAAAGTGCCTTGTTAAGAGTTTCCATTTATTCATGAAGACTCGATTCATGGAGAGAACTCCTCTACCAGGAGACATGGCGACATTGAGCTTTTTGTCATGGGTGATATTGTGTTCCATGAAGGAGCTTATCGTATTCACAGTTCATTTATTACACACTGAGTGGCAGCCTTGGGGGATCCACATGAGCAGTTTTTGAACAGTGCAGAAAATGTGCAACAATGCAATAAAATGAAGGATGACAACATTATGGGTTATGGTATGGTTAGCATCATTATACCAAGGTATAAAAAGAGATTAAAAAAAGGCAATCTTCCTTAATTAATCACTGATTTAAAGCACCTCACGGCGAGCACACTAAAGCTTCATTTATATTTCCACGTTAAGGGGTTATGCCGTACCTATGCTGGCTACATGCATAGGCTCCATAGCTACACCACAGGCTACGCTGTAGCTGACGTGGGCCTCTTCAAAATGTAACTGCACATCAGAGCCATGGCAGTTACAGAGATACCACATGGGCCACAAGAACTGTGATTAGCTTGGGCTGCTTGTGTTTTCTGATACCAGTGGAGAATGTTGAGAGTGAAGACAACATCAAGGAAGTTGAAGAAAGACCAGTAGTCCTCTCCTTTTCAGTAACACACATGTAACAAAGCCTTCTCCACTGAAAACCTTAATAGCCGCTCTCTATCACAGTGAATGAATCAAACACAGCAGTTGTGCTGCACTTGTCTCCTATCAGTTATGAGAAAAGGAGAAATAGAATTTACCTGGATGTAGCTCCATTTATATAAGTATGTGTAGGCCACCGTCCCTCTATATCATAAAGTGAATTGAAACAGTTACTGTGGTGAGTATAATTCAAGTAAGCCAGGGCCTGATCATGTACAATACACCTGTATACAGCTGCGGTGGTGCTATCAATGGGTGAAAGACAACACTAAACTATACATCAAAACCTACACTGTAGGTGTCTACAGCAGGACTCCTGTTAACTCTTTGCGTCAAGCATAAATTTGGCTTAAGTGACCCAAATTGAATACACCTATAATGTTGCGCAACCAACAGGTGCATGCTGGGTGTGTGAGGCCTTTCTGCTATATTTGACAATCCCTCCCATCCTGTGAGTGCTTAGCACTCATTCTCCAAACTCAAAAATATTAAAAACTATTTGAGGAGCACAGTGGGACAAGAGATGCTAAGTGAACTGGTCATGATCTGCATTGAGAATGTACGAGCAAAGAAGTTGGAGTCTTTTTGCTTGTCTGCCTTGGTGATGCTTTATTCAGCTATTGACTATAGAAGGCTATTTGATTCATGCATGTGGCCCCTACTGCAGTATTCATAGCTCTTTTTATTTATTGTTGGTCATTTTTGTTAAATTGTCTAAGTTTTGTCCTCTTTTCTGGTTAATTCTGGTAAGGCTACAGTTTCTGTGGTAGAAAAGAAATAAAGTGGTTTAGATAATCTGGATAAACTGTTGGCTTGTTTACAACTTGTCACATCATCAGACTGCCTGTGGTTCTTTGTTGTAGTGATGTTGCTGCGATCATAGATCTCAGCAATTCAAAGTTTGAAAGTTAGAAAAAACTCCTCTTTCTTCACCCTACAGAACAATGTCCCATATACAGTATATTCTATCAAGCTTGATCCAGTGTTTTCAGTGAGTATCACACTAACACTGAGGGAAATTTAAACTTAAAGTCTTGGGTGTGACTATGAAGTTAGCTGTAATCTATAACCCTAACGACCATAACCCTTCCCTGTCACTGACCTAATACCCAGTTTGCCAGTAATCCCTGCACTGTCATGGGTTTCTGGCAGAGATCAGAAACTTCTAAGAAGGGAAAGGCCAAAAAGGAAGAATGACAGAGATAGAAGGGCTGTCAGTCAGGCACAGGACTTCTGACACTTAAGTCATCTTTGAAATCTCTTAGAAAACTCTTTCCTTTCTTCTTTGTCACATTCCTCTCTTTCTTTCATCCCAGACTGGATAAGTTGAAAGTGGACCAGCGGACGCCTCAGGAGTTGAACAACTTACTGAACCACAGAGTCCTAACCCGGCCCGAGATCCAGAACAACGAACGCAACCGTGAGCCTGTGCGACAACACTCCCTGTCTCGAGCCGACGACAAACGGCAAAAAGACGCAGAGACACACAATGGCCAGAGGGAGCGTGAGTACTACACCTTACAGAGAGACGGGGAGAGGTACTCCCTGAAGAAAGATGGCGTGAGCTACATGCTTCAGAAGGACGGAGAGAGGTATCTCCTCCACAAGGATGGAGAGAAGTACCTCCTGCGAAAAGACTGGGAGAAATCCTTGCTGCAGAAAGATGGAGAGGTGTGTGCCATTCACAGGGATCTGGAGAAGTACGCTGTTCAGAAAGTGGATGAAAAGTATACGGTGACACAGACAGAGGAGAAATACGCTCCATCTAAAGATGGAGAGAAGTACCTGCTCACGAAGGATGGAGGAAAATATGCACTGCAGAAAGTAGGAGACAGGCACACACTCCAGAAAGATGGACAGAAATACGTTCCTCAAAAGGAGGTGAAGAGACAGCTGTCGTTAAGGGAGACAGAGAGGTACGGCACGATGAGGGAGACGGAGAATAAATATGGTACCATACAAGTGGTGGACAAATACGGCACTCTGAAGGAAGTGAAGAAATACAGCACGTTACGAGAAGGGGATAAATATGCTATTCTCAGAGACACAGAGAAATATGCTACGGTCCGTGGCGGGGATAAATATGGCTTCCAGAGAGACCCGAATGCAGAGAGGTCTCTGACTAAAATCAGCAGCATCAAGCTGCAGCCGGCTCAGGCCGCCGCCATCGCAGCCGCGGTGACTGCATCTCGCCAGGGCCAGGCCAACCTCAATGTCCAAAAGCCCACGCAGGTCAACGGCTCGGGGGCCGTGGCGGGGGAGCAGACTGGGGACTGCAGCCCGGCAGAGGTGGACGGCAGCCTGGGTGGGGGTCCAGGAAAGTCCCCTGTTCCAGTCCAGGAGCCAGAGAGGGGCCTTTCCAGAACCAACTCCATGCAGCAGCTGGAGCACTGGGTCCGCACACACAGGACGAGAGGGCTGGACGATGACACCAGGAGGTGAGACTGACTGAGTGTGTGCTCACATGTGCATGTTTGCTTTCGTAATTGTACTGTTCTTTCTTGGAACCATTTGGGGTTTTGCGACGTCAAAATGAGGGCTTTTGTACATAATGAGGTCATTTTGTCCAGACATCTCTTCTTTAAGGTGGTCAGCCCTATAAACGTGAATGTCTGTGACTTACTGAGTGAGTGATGAAGTTACACGATTGGTCAGTCGAGTTTCCCCAACATTAGTTTACACTCCATACCGTAACCCTCCAAGGCTATCGCTAGTGGGTTCATCCCTTCTCGCAGCCATCAGCAGCCAGACAGAAACGTGAATGTATCTAGCAACATTTCAAGCAGGCTTTAGCTACTTTCCATTGAAAATAGTTGGCAACATTGAGTACAACACCAGACCTACTTGAATTGCTGAAAAAGTTGAATATATAGGTGATGATTCAGAGCTCTGGAACCAGGGTTGATTGGAATTCCCTATTACTCTAGGTTCATGATTACATCAAAACTTATTTGGTTTATATGATGTTCAATGTTTATACAGCAGTAATATTTGTCACCACAGGAATAATGCAACCCATATTTTCAATTAAATACTGATTTTTCATCTTTAACCTTGACCCCTTGATTACATCTACCTCAGCCTTATACTACCAAAACAAATTATCCAGCTAAGGTTAAGCATAAGGATGACCCATCCAACTTTTTCTCTCACGTGTGCTCATCTGATACCAGTGATCTTCATCCCCCAAATTAAAATGTGTAACTCTGTGTGAAACCGATTAAGATCATTGCTTTATGTGTAAGGTAACATGAGGCCTTACACTTCACTCTAAGTTGAGACATTTACATTTGAATCATATTATTTTGATGATTTAGGAAATTGCATTGTTGTAATGTTGCAATGCAAACTTAATAGTTACCGATAGACCATCATGTTGAACTTGTCTAATACATGTAACACATAGTTCCACTGTTAGTATTACTGTTGTTGTGTACAGTATAGAGCTAGTTTATGTACAGCTGAGATATCAACAAGACACGATATTGACTCCTCAATATATATAAAGGCCACATAAAAATCCATATCTTCAAACTAACAGTTTTGTCAGAACACCACCGACTTTCAGGGAAGATTGCCTTTGTATAGTGGAGCTATTCTTTTGCAGCTGCTTTATTTTGTGGTTGCAAAACATTGGTATTTATATAATGTTTTCTTTTTAACCCAAACCTAAAATGTGTTTTCAGCCCACTGCACTTCCACGGCACAAATTTCAACCCTACACACACAGTCATTCATGCGCGATGTGAACTTTCTTACATCACTACAATTTAAGGGCGACCTCTCATCCCGACAGGGCTGCTCCTCCACCAGATTTAAAACCTTTTTTCATCTGTGCCATTCCATCTTTCCTCCTCGTTCCGCGTGTATCTTCCTCCGTCCTTACTCTTTAGGTTAGTGTCTGACATTCTCCCAAAACCACACATTTTGTGTTTAAAGTCACTCATGTACAAGTTATTGTGAACTTTCATTTTTAGAAAAATATATGGTAACACTTACAATATTACAGTAAATTCTTAAATAAAAACAGTTGTCAAAGGGTGTGTCCAGCAAGAGCAAAGGGTTACTGCTAATAAAACCTGGGTTAAAAACATGAAGGCGGTGGGTTACCTGTACTATAATGGTTAACATGGTAAATACTAGTTCCATCAGTACAACTAGTTTTATTCACTTAATATTTCCAGTCACTTCTACTTTGCTGTTTTTTTGACCACTATTAAGCTACTATCAATGAAACACTCCCTGCAGAATTTTCACAATGAAATCCTACCAGGAAAGGGTGGTATTATTCCCACTGAGTCACTGGGAAACTTTTAATGTGAAACATCTTTGCAGGAAGTGTTGAGTTGCATTGACGCTACTTTAACAGCAATCCAGAAATGGTAAAGTTGAAGAAGTGGAACAAATTAGTGAATGAAAACAGTATTTCTGTTAAAAAGAGAAACAGAGCAAAGCAGCAGCAGTGTGACTAGGGTTCCATAATTCAGGGAATATTCAAGGTGGAAACTTTCCATGGGAAGTAACAGGAATAAAATAGAAATATAGGGGTTATTTGCTCAGGCTGTATTTACCGTGTCATATGCAGATAGAAACAAACCTTTTACCAAATCATAAGTTCATGATAAAATCAACAGTTTAGTTAAGCTGAACTTTAATTAAATGAGTTGACTCATTTAACATTGTATTGAGCTTTCATTGAACAACAACAAAAAACATGTGGCTTCTCCTAACAACCACAACTGACTAACATTAACACAATGTCAGGCTGAATGAGTAAAGTGAAACAAAATGGAAATTCAGTCTGACAGGCTAGCATTATCGTTCAGCAACAACATAAATTTGAGTTTCAAGTTTAAAGTCTTATTTTCATAGCCCAGGCCCAGACGGCGTGTCACCCTCCTGTCTGAAAGCCAGTGCTGACCGGCTGGCCCCGATCTTCACACAGACCTTCAACAGATCTCTGGAGCTGTGTGAAGTCGCCTCCTGCTTCAAACACTCAACTATCATCCCGGTCCCCAACTCACTACATGCCTGTCACCCTGACATCTGTGGGCATGAAATTCTTCAAGAGACTGGATCCCCCCCCCCCAATCACCATACTCATCAGTACTGTGTCTACTGTGGAAGCCTTCAAGTTTCTGGGATCCAACATAGACTTCATCATCAAAAAGGCCCAGCAGAGGATGTACTTCCTGTGCCAGCTCAGGAAGTTCAATCTGCCTCAGGAGCTGCTGATCCAGTTCTACAACACGATCATCCAGTCTGTTCTCTGCACATCCATCATTGTCTGGTTTGGATCAGCCACCAAATAGGACAGGAACAGACTACAACAGACAGTCAGGACTGCAGAAAGAATCACTGGTGCCAAGCTGCCCTCCATTCAGGACTTATACATGTCCAGAGTCAGGAAACAGGCAGGAACCATCACTGCAGATCCATCACACCCTGGACACAACTTGTTCCAACTTCTTCCTTCTTCAATATTTATTCCAGCACTCTTTGCACTCTGCACCATTACACTGTTGTATTATTGTTTACAATTTACAGAAACAGTTTCATTTGCATATAGACATTGTATGTTGTTCATTGTTGCTTTTATGAATATACTTTTTATATATATTTATATTGTGTTTCACCTACTTGTATGTACGTAATAGTTAAATGTTTATGTTTACCTTTGTTCAGCTTTGTTGTTCTTGTCTATTTCTGTGTAAGTACATTGAGAGCAACAACAAACCGGAGTCAAATTCCTTGTATGTGTAGACATATTTGGCCAATAAAGCTGATTCTGATTCTGATTAAGTATGTGCATTTTGTATTAAATTAACTAAAACATGCACAATCATGGCATGGTATAGATGATGCAGTTCAGGGTATTAGTCTCTCTGCTGAATGCAAAGGTTAAATGAGACGAACTGTGAGAAGACTGTGATGCTCTGCCCATCCAGGTGACGAATGGTGATAGGCAGTCAGAGTGACAACGACCATAATATATCTCCCTCTGGACTCATAAGGTCAAAGCTACAGTCCTAGAGAATCAAGGAGTCCATTTTATGATTAGCTGCTAATGGCTGTAATGATACCGAGCTCCTCATTACTCCATGTTCCCAGGTCAAAGCGAAAGTGAAAGTGAAGCAGAGTTCTGTAACAAAAGTAGTTTGATAATTAAAGCCAGTCAAGCACACCATACATGTCAAGGCACACACATCCAGATAATTAAGCTGGTTTCTATTCAGTACACCCTGATTAAAGGTATTGATTCACTGGCTGCTGGATAACAGTGCAGGTGTTTTTGTGGAATGCGTGGTTGCCTTTTGTCCTTGTTCTTGTCCAGTGTTCTTCACTGTATTAGGTAAATGTAAGTACTGTAAGTAACCACATTAAAATGTATGAGTGGGTGCTGCGTGTAACTGAGTAAGGCTTAAATGTCAAGCAACTCCCTAATCAAACCCACAAGTTTAATATCAGCTGTTGTTTTTGTTATCCTGATTGGTGCAAAGGAAGTAAATGTCTTTCTTAACATAAAACACAACAGACTTGTTTTATGTTAAGCTCATCTCCTGCTGCACTGCAATATTCATGAGTCACTGACTGGTTTAATGAATGACTCATACATTCATTTATTCAGTTATTTGCACATTTATTAGTTTCTGCAAAGTTCAGTTGATTCATGCTGCTGCCTTCCTCTATAACGAAAGAAGAAAAGATCTCTGCTACTGCCCTTTGCTAATTTGTAGCAGTACTTTCTTACCTGACCAGTCTAACATCACTGGAATGTTTTGTGATTTAGAAACTAAATCTTGTGCTTTGTTTGCTTTGCCCTTGAGCATTCCCCTTCTGATTACCAGTGCATTCTGGTGGACTAATAAAACTCTGCTCTGTGAAGTGACTTCAAACAGATTATTCAACACTAACCATGACAACAAGGGGTACCAATAACACCTTGCAAAAAATTTAAGATTAACAGTAGAGGGTGGGATTAAAAACCTTGATACATCGTGTTCTTACACAATAGAAGATTACTTTAGGTTTTTATATTTTTTTCTTTTCAGTTCGACTTTGTGGAAGCAGATAGGGTTAAAAGATAGGTTGATGTTTTTCAAGTCTATCTTAATACAATAATCACATATTATATATTGTGTTGAAAGAGTTAATGGTTGCTGTAATCATTCCCCCTTTCCATGCTGGCCATGAATTCATACCTTTGTAGCAGGACTACGCTGCTTAATAGTCTGAGTTAGCCCAATCAAGGTGGTATCTTCCAAAGTTATAGTCAGATGCGCAGAAATCGCACAAAAATGCTTAAATGTTAAATAAATTAATTTACACTTCCCAGCCAGTGAATGCGTTTAAATCAGTATTAAAAAATAACGTTTAATGCGGTTAAAGCAGGAGCGGCAGTAAATCAGTCTGCATTTATGTATAAATGAATCAGAGTGATTCTTCCAGTAACAGCTGCTTTATTCGGTATGAAAAGCTTCAGTTCATTAAATCCCTGCAGCCATCTGAAGGCAGCAGGACACATATGTTTTTAAATCTGCAGAGAAGCGTCAGAGCGCAGTGTCATTACACACCGTCCACTGTGTTTACCTTCATTAACTCAGGTGCAAAGACACCAGGCTGCTACAAGGTAACCACACACGTCTACACACATCGGCTGGTCAGTTATGACTTGGTATTATGCCTGTGTATTTGAGAGACAACAGATTACAGAAGCTCTTTAATTCTGTGCATCACAGCCTCCTTTACAACTTTTCTTTTTAAAACTTTCAGCGGTTCATCTTTTAACTTCACAAACACTTTAAGACACTTTTAAGATATGGCTTAACTATTTACATTGTGAAATACAGGAGAGTTATGACTGAAATAGCGTCCGTTGATGCAGTCACATGAATGGCTTCACCAAACAATTTTTTTCTGCTGTTTCAGAGCAAGGAGACCAGTGATCTGACTGACCGAGAGTGTATTTATTAATCACCACACCCTCCGATCTATATTTCATTTCACCCAGCCCTTTGCACTGCTGTGCATACATGCACCAAGGGGGGCCTTGATCTGTGGTGATTAGTGAGTACTCATTTCTCATCAGTTTGTCTGTTTTCTCTCCCAGTGTTACGTCCTACCAGACCTTACCCAGGAACATGCCCAGCCACCGTGCTCAGATTGTGCCCCGCTACCCAGAGGGCTATCGCACGCTGCCCCGCAACAGCATGATGAGGCCCGACAGCATCTGCAGCGTGGCGGGCTCCGTTTATGACCGGGCCCTCCGTCCCGCCTCCACCACCACCGTCACCACGGCGGAGAAGAGGAGGTCGATGAGGGACGACACCATGTGGCAGCTGTATGAGTGGCAGCAGAGGCAGGCCTTCTCCAGGCAAAGTCTGGCTCAGCCAACAGGTACAGATACCACAGACAGATACAGTACTACTTCCTGTCCTACAGTAAGAGCAATGGCAGGGTAGTTTGTTTTTTCTTTCAAGTGCAAATTTGCCATACTAGTCTATAGTTGGCTCAGAGAGCTAGGTGTCTAGCCTGCTAACCAGACATTTTGAGCATCCTTGTCATGACAAAGCAAATACACTGACATGTCATTTGTGTTTTTTATTTAGATTTTCTTAAGACTTCCTTTCTTTGTGATTCAAGTTTGCCGATTAGTGCTAGTTATGTGGTCTTATTATTCTCTTAGCAACAATTTGAGATTGGGTCACAGCAGATTTTGGTAGCAGTCTCCGGATACCCTGAATACCTGAAAACCGCTGGATAAGGTGTTGAACCTTGCTGCCATTTTGTCCCAGTAGCCAGATACTACCTGCCCTACCCTGAATCCCAAGCAGCATTTTCCACATAGACCACCATTATACAAGAGACGTCTGTAAATCTGTCTGCAGGACAACTCCCACTGCAAACAAGGCCAATTAGTAGTCTTTGTGTTGTGGATTTTAAAAGGTTACACTTTTGTAACACTTTCCCAAAGCTATTTTTATGTGTCACATCATCTCAGGGTAAAGTCAATGGGACAAGCAGGCAGGGCCAGGGAGAGAAACTAGGCTGGATTATCAAGCAGGCAAATTGGGGCCCACAGCTCATTTATCCCTGGTGCCGCCTAGTGGGTTAACCGGGTCCTGGAGAGAGACACCAGTTCACCTCATAGAGTTTTAGTTTAACTTAGTGTATGTATAACTAGATGCCAACAATGGAAACATTTTTTAATGGAAATGTCCATCTCCAGCTCAGTAAGTAAATCATAAGTCCTATTCAGGACAATTTTCTCGTCCATATAGTAAAAGACCGTCTATCTATGTGTAAGATCTCTCTCTTTTGATCCCAGTCAATCCCTTTACAATAATATGATTGTGTTTGCAATATGCTTGATCTTATCAGGGCAAGTCTTTTCACATCAGTGTATTGGGTACTCAAAACTGTATTTTTAACTAATTAAAATGAAAATATCACAAAAAAAGTGCATATCTACCACAAGATTGCATCTCTCTATTCTCCGAGGTTCTATAACCAATGAAGTTTTTGTAAAACTCAAATTAGAGGTCTAATTTTAAACTATATACACTGAGTATGGGGTTGCAGCTCCTTTTGCGCAATCTACCTTTCATATGTCTTTTTGTATTTGTAGTTGTATTTTGTTTTTTCAGTATATATTGCATATATTGCAGGATGACTGCAATATAACTCCAATTTCATGACCCTCACAGAAAATGTTGTAGGCAAGGAGAGCTTCTGACTCCACTGGGACTTTCTTTTCTCTTCCTGTTGTTGTGCTTCCAGCTGTGGGTCATTATGGCACCCTGCCCAGCACAAAGACCATGGGCAACATCTCCGAACACTCCGTGGCACACTCCATCCCCACCTCACCGTCTCACGGCTCCCTGGCTCTCTACAGCACCTTCTCCCCTCCTCGCCAGCAGGTCGCTCACAACCCCAGCAGCTCCCAGTCCGAGGTGTCCTCACCAGTCTTCAGGGGGGATGTGACACTGGACCACCGGCACAGGACACACCTTGCCAAGGTAGAGAGCATGGAACTGGAGTTCAACTCAAATAATAATAATAATACACTTTATTTTTACAGCACATTTCATACAATAATATGATATGTGCACTCAGTTTAGGCCTGTCCATCAATAACCAAAATCTCTGTTCGGCCCTTTATTTAACAGGAGAAAGTTTTGAGCCACTGAATCACTCATTTATGACATGCAGTTTACGAGATTGTGGCTCAGATCATCAGATGAAGCGGAGATATAGAACTGTGTGTCATCTGCGTAGCTATGGATAATAGAACCTAATGGCAGCATGTACAGACAGAGAAGAAGAAGACTGAACTTTGGTGCACACCACTAGAAATAGTTGCTCTTACATATATATTTTTAGACTCACTATCTTTAATTTTGACACTTCCTATTCCAAAAGCTAACAAATATTGAGTTTCACACTAAATTAAATGTTTAGCAAAAAAGACCATTACACCTCTCTTCTTTGAACATTCCTCCCTCCAAAATTAAAAACTGATCCACTGGGAAAATAAGTACTAAAAATATACCATATAGCATATCTTGTTGTGTACAGTTAATAGCTAACATAGCAGTCAGTGTTAACCTCAGTGACAATGTATTCCCTGTAGCTGCTTCACAATAAAAGCCTCCATGGGATTTTTCAATGGATTGTGTGAAACAGGAGCAACAGGAAATGGTCTCTTTGAATTATGGTAATTTAACACGGCAAATACAGGTGCGATATGTCTGTAGGAAAGCATTTAATTCTATTTGGTAAAAATTAACAAATTGCCTTTTAACGGGCTTGTGATCATCAATTTAGCACATGTAGAAGTAAAAATCTTACACACACAGCATCTCTCAAGTTTTGTCTTCATAATGAAGTCTGACTCAGGGTATCACGTGAAAACAAGGAGCACTTCCCGAGATGAAGTGTTCCTTTAAATATCAGTTCATCCTGAGAATCCCAGAGCTTAAATGAAAATAGAAAATAGCTGAAAATCTGTTTCTTTGCAATTCTATCATTTATCTTTTCATCCAGAGGAGAAAAATTAGACAAAATACAGTTCTCTCCTATTGAAACACTCACTGTTGTGCTTGGCATCACATCCCCCATCAACTAAGGAGGTCCTTGTCAGATATGGAAACAGTCCTGGATCTGAAGTCTATAGATGTCCAGAGATGTTCCTTCTGATTTCCCAATGAGAGTCTCCAGAGAGAGTCAGGCAGGATATAGAGTTTAGTTTGCAGTCACTGAATGATTCTCACTTCAGTGGGTGAACCCAATCCTCCTGTTACAAGTCTAAAGGCCAGGTCCAATCCACGTCCCCGGGCTGTGAGCCACAGTGACACCTCAGATCAAGTTTGTACTCTGAGACACACTAGACAGCTCACATTAATAAACCGTTCTGTACATGTTCTGTATTCACAGTCAGAGAGAGGAGGAGGCCACTCCGATTAGGAAACAATGAGTTGAACCAAAGTGTGATACTGTTGAATCTATAAAACCTGAAAGGATGAACGTCCTTTGGTCTGTGAAATGAATTTTTGCTCTATAGAATGGCATTTTATGTCAAATGCACAGATTAGAGGAGAGCCTTGTCAATGATTGTGTCCTAAAGTTAATCAAAAATCTGACAAGTGTGAGATTATTGAATCTTTTCACAAAACAAATCATCTCATTTCATAATCATGCAAATGAAGTGTCATTTTCTTGATACTGTAGTAGCACTGTAATGCTACTGACACTTGTTTCTAGAAGGTTCCTGAAAAAATAGTGGTAGCACAGGGCTGTATTCACCCACAAGGGGGTCTCAGAGCAAAAATGAGCCCAAATTCAGACCCCCCCAGCTAATTTGGTTAAAGGTTTATTAAATGCACATTTATTTAAGAATATGAATCTAAGTAAGAATAATAAGATAAGGTAAAAGTGCAGGAGCAGCTTTAAGGCCCTTTAATTTCAGTTTCATATTGTGCTTTAGTGGTGCATATTACCAAACACATTTTTAATGAATCAATCCATAAAATAATTGCCACAGAGCGAAGCTGGGGCCTTGGGGGCCCCTTAGTGCCTGGGGCACTGGAGTAGATGCCTGCTTTGTGATGATAATTGAATATGAGATGAAATGACTTAAAGAGAGATGTTTTTTTTACTTTTGTCTTTTTAGTTGAACAATGTTCTGCCTAAATACAATCCATTCCGTTTAGCCCACTGTAGTAGCTGCATTTAATTACATTGACATGAATTGAGTCCAATCATTGTTCTGTGTTTGCTAACGAAGAAAGCAGATGTTGGCAAATAGATAGCAGGATGAAACTATGACTGAATGTTTCCTATTGTTACTGTCTCATTTTAATGATGTTCCTCTTTTAATGCAGTGCTGTTCCTCTTGGTTTCATCAGTGAATGAATTCAGTTGAAGGGCATTACAAATGTGTCTGCTTGCATTAGCTAATTTACTGCAAATCTTGTATACTTACATTACTGCCAGTCATTTACCACATACCATTATGCATGCCATTCATTTTTAGTTTAGCTTTTTATCAAATATACATTATTGTTGTGAGATGGCACTGGAGTTTGACTCACATAATGTGTATACGCCGATCAGGTGAAGTGAAGAACGTTGATTATCTCGTTACCATGGCATGGTCAGTGGGTGGGATATATTAGGCAGCAAGTGAACATTTTGTCCTCGAAGTTGATGCGTTGGAAGCAGGAAAAATGGGCAAGCGTAAGGATGTGAGTGACTTTGACAAGGACCAAATTGAGATGGCTAGACGACTGGGTCAGAGCATCTCCGAAACTGCAGCTCTTGTGGGGTGTTCCCGGTCTGCAGTGGTCAGTACCTACCAAAAGTGGTCCAAGGAAGGAAAACTGGTGAACCGGCGACAGGGTCATGGACGGCCAAGGCTCACTGATGTGTGTGGGGAGCGAAGGCTGGCCCGTGTGGTCCGATCCAACAGAAGAGCTACTGTAGCTCAAATTGCTGAAAACGTTAATGCTGGTTCTGATAGAAAGGTGTCAGAACACACAGTACATCGCAGTTTGTTGCATATGGGGCTGCTGACCCCCGTCCACCGCCGAAAGCGCCTACAATGGGCACGTGAGCATCAGAACTGGACCACGGAGCAATGGAAGAAGGTGGCCTGGTTTGATGAATCATGTTTTCTTTTACATCATGTGGATGGCCGGGTGTGTGTGCGTCGCTTACCTGGGGAAGACATGGCAGACCAAGTCCACCCCTTCATGGAAACAGTATTCCCTAATGGCAGCGGCCTCTTTCAGCAGGATAATGCGCCCTGCCACACTGCAAAAATGGTTCAGGAATGGTTTGAGGAACACGACAACGAGTTCAAGGTGTTGACTTGGCCTCCAAATCCCCCAGATCTCAATCCAATCGAGCATCTGTTGGATGTGCTGGACAAACAAGTCCGATCCATGGAGGCCCCACCTCGCAACTTACAGGACTTAAAGGATCTGCTGCTAACGTCTTGGTGCAAAAGGGGGACCTACACAATATTAGGCAGGTGGTCATAATGTTATGGCTGATTGGTGTATATGCACACTCAGTTTTGTGTTAATGAGGATCCTGGCTGCAGTGTTTCCAACCAGTTGTAGATGTTAAATCGGATTCTTATCAAGACCTGTGAACAGTGCATTACAGTGGTTGAGACAAGTGTAAACAAAATTGGCAAAACATTTTTTATAATTATCATATGAGAGAAATTGTGTGAACTCGGCATTGTTCTTATAGTGGTAAAAGGCCACTTTAATGTTGTTCAGAATTTGTGTTTCACATTTTAACTCAGTATTCTGAGTCCATTACAAAGATGTAGTGGTGGGAGAATGTGCACCAACCTGGGAAATTAGATTCTCTGTTTTGGCCTGTTCTCCGAAAACCAAAATCTCAGTGTTTTGAACCATCCAATCACTAATTTCTGAAATGCAATTTGCAAGATTGTGTGAACACATGTGTGAACTGTCATCTGCATAGCAATGGGAACAGATATTCGCAGATGATAGAGCCTTATGGCAACATGTACAGACCCAGGCCCAGTATTGATTTATCAATCGGGCTCTAACATCCAGCTTCTGCCACTCCAAGTGGTAGTATAGTACAAATCCCAAACCAACCTAAACGTTGACAGTTAAATTGTGTGTATATATATTCAATTTTATATCATTAATAGTTAAATAATATCCAGTTTAAATGTATTCAAATGAGCACATTTATAATATAGTGGGTGGTGTCAATGAAGGGGTACTTGAGTTCATCTCACAGGGCTGTGAGGGCACATCTGACAAAAAGGCTGGGAGTCACTGCTTTAAATCATTTTAAATGAACTGAACTGAATCAAGATCGCCTGAACTGAACTGAGTGAAAGTGACATGTACCTTCTTCTGTCAAACTCATTCCATCCTCGTCCCTCTCCCCCACAGTACGGCTACCCACCGGACCGACGATCCATTGCAGCCGGCGTCCCTCCTCAGACCATCACCCCACAGTCCCTGCAAGGCAAGACAGTGAGTGTTAACAGTGCAGCCACTCTCCTCCCACACACTCCATATGATGACATTCAACTGACTGTCCCCCTGCTTTCAGTAAACCCTTAGAAAAAGTAAATAGAATTGTGAGAGCGTTTACACAAATAAAAAACAGCCTCTGCTGTCCATTGCTGACACTCACACACTCATTGATACACAGCTCACATGTCTATCTCAGCTGCCTCTTATTGTTGTTTTTTCCACTTGTCTCAGTGGGACCAATGTAATTATATACTAACAGCACACGCACACACACACACAATGCAGCAGCACAAGTGAAATTGTATTTGCTCTCAAATTGAAGCAACAACAATCAAGCGTGAGGACTGATATTTCTGTTTGATGCATGCTGGGGATAATATTGTGATTGCTTGACAGCAGTCGAGTGCCTCGGCAGCTTGATGAAAAAAATGTGTCCAGTTATTTTCCGCACGGCTTTTGCTGTGTGGTGTTTTATCACAGTGGCTGTGTTCCCTCATTTCACTGTGTCACACACGATGATAAGCTGAGTGTGTGTGTGAGTGTGTGTGAGACCTACCTGTGTTTGTATTTGTGTCTGCAGTGCAGGCACGTGTTTGTGTGCACCAGTCCATCCACGAATCTATAATTGAAATCACTCAGTTGCTCTTTAGCCTCGTCTAGCAGTTTTGTAAACTGACAACGCAACTGAATGTAGATGGTGGTAACACGAAGATGTTTTGACCCAGATTGCTGCCATGTAATAAATCAAGCAGCTGACAGACGTTGGCCAGTAGCAAAGTCATAAGTCAATGAAAGGCTACCACATTTTTAAGGAACATTCCCTCTCCGGTTGACATATTATATTGAATTTTCTCCAGATGCAGCATATTTCCTAGCTCACTTAGTCTCATGTCAAATGTAAGAACCTTTTCCAATTTGAAGGATTGTAACAGAAGCTTTCTGGGTAATAGTGCAGACAGGGAAATGGGCTGGGTGTCATACCTGTTCAGCACTATACCTGGTTCAACCAGTTATCAGCAAAAATATATGTATATATAATATGTACCTCAACAAGCTGTAAACAAAACATCTAACATTATCACTCATACAGTTTATATGGGGAATGTGTTGCCTGTTTTCACATCTAGTAGACACAGAGCGGCATTAGCATTCATTTGGAGTCGTGTTTTGGCCACCGTCTTCACCAGCTCCTCAGGGAAATGTCTGGCTCTTTAGCTGGATGCTCCACATGAGAGCGGTGAGACTGAACTAAACCAGCTTTAAAACCCCACTAATCAATATTTGCTGCTAATCAATATTATTTATTACCCATGAGTCAAATGACAACATGTAATGTGAAAAGATTAACTCTCAGTGATGAATCCAGAGAGAATCATCACCAACCTTTTTGCTTATTGTTTTGGTTTTACTGCACTTTAGCAAACATGCTCTGATAAATGGCTGGTGCTAATGTTGTGCTGTATCTGCTGGATGTGTAAATAGGCAATTGTTTCCTAACATGTTAGCCAGAGCAACTTCATAAAGCCTTAATATGTCAGGGTTGTGTGTTTGTTAGCTTGCTGTGGAGTTCTTCTGCCCTGTGGTGGCCAAGAAAAATCGATTAATGTTCAAAATTGTATCAACTCACATTTCTTGAATTGTCATGAGTATTTCAAATGCAAGCCTCACACATCTTGCCTATGATTTCATAGTCCCAGATCCTTCTCCGAGGCTTCCCTAAATTAATGTGAAGTTGTATCTTATTATATATGTTTTACTGGACAATTTATCAGCAGTGGAAGTAGTTCCACAGAGTCACTGCCTCATGTTTCAACCAGTGGACGGGTGTTGTTGATGTGGTCAGTGTGGCAGTTCTTCTTCTCTCCTCTGTGTGTTGCTCTGTGCAGCCCGAGGAGCTGACCCTGCTCCTGATCAAGCTCCGCCGGCAGCAGGCGGAGCTCAACAGCCTGCGGGAACACACAGTAGCTCAGCTAATGGCTCTGGGTATGGAGGGACCCAACGCTAAGGTCAGCACTGAGTGTATACAGTATGTGTGTGCATGCAGACCTTTGTGCTTTCCGAACCAAGCAGTCAAAATCCCATATTCTGTGTGTTTATGTGTGTCGGCAAGGTTCCTTGCGTAAGACTGTTAGTTTACTCCAAATGAAATTGCTTTTGGTGTGTTCTGAAAGGTTCTGTGAGCTAAAGCATGTATACTCACCACGACACGGCAGTCGAAATATCTCAACCACTGTTGGATGGATTGTCATGACATTCGTGGTCCCAACAGGATGAATCCCAATGACTTTGATGGTCCCTTAACTTTCCGTCTAGCAGCATCAGCAGGTTGAAGTTTCCACTTATCCAGTGAAATAGCTTGACATCGACCTGATACATTGGCACAAAATGTGGTTCAGACCATGAAATCTGGTGCAGATGTTTATGTTGATGGATGAATTGTAATAACTTTGGCAAGCCCCTTCCAACACACTGAATGCTGAAGCAGTACAAAGTGCCTCAAGCTATAGTTAATCAAATGGCCATATGAGATCCTTACAAAAATGTTTCTGTGGTTAAGTGCAGCAGAACATGTTGATAAACCTTTGATAAACGTCTTAAAATATTACCACAAAAATAATACAGGTAAATATGACAAGAACACAAAAGTAGCATAGGAATTCACCTTAGGAGCAGAACTCATAATAGTTTACCACAGAAAAATATTCTAAGGGGATGCTGGCTAGCATAGAAGAAAAATTAGCAAAAAATAATTACCTACTTCCCAACTACATTTTTATTTTTTTATTTTTATCTACATAGAGAAACTTGTCATTTGGTATGGGAACACCCCAAATTCAATTTCATTTTGGAGCATTGTTCTGGCATTAATGTAGCCACAGGCTGGTGGAGGTGTAATTGTGTCGGGGATGTTGATGCGTGGATTTATGGGCTTTCTTTTGCACCAGTATGTGTGTGTTTGCGCGTGTTTATTTTTGCATGGGAACACTACTCCTACTCTATGTGCGGTTGTGAGCCAGGAGAGCATGGATGCATCGGAGCCAACGCATCAAACAACGTGGCATCTGTTGGCTTTTTTCTGCTTGGAGTACATTGTGAGTGCTGGTTTGAAACCATCAGTGTGCTGTGTTTTATTTGCGTTCATGTTTATATTAACCCCATACTTTCTAAGCTAGCTTATTGGAAGACAGAGAAAGTTATCCTATAATGCATGCACAATAGGTGTCAGCATGTCTGGTATAGCAGCTTAAATTGTTATGCAGCATGTTGTCATGTGTTTTGGGTTGAAGTTTTGCAAATGTTATGATTCATATTGCAGAATGTGTATGCTGACTAGTGACAGCTTAACAATATGCATGTGTTAAGAGCTGACCAATATAATATATATATATCTATATATAGATATAGATAGATAGATTTAAAATAATACTGTGATATGAGACTAGATACTGTATCATCTGGGATTTCTGGATATGGTAATAAAGTGATCTATTTTCTGAACTTACTGGACTGCTCCAGCTATGTGAAGAGAGCAGTGACTCTAACATTTTTAAAATCATATCCACATAACTAGTGGGATTTTCTTGGCTGTAAATATCTACTGAAAGTATCTTCCAGCCCTCCATGTCCTGCAGGTGTTATGAACAAAATACCTGGGTAGGAACAAAGAATCCAGCTGCATCTTCTCAGCAGTGCTGCATGACTGTAGATAAAGTCATGAGCCTTCTTATTCTGCTACTGTTCTTATGATCGTCAGTCAGATCTTATAGTCTAAAATGCTGGAAACGCACGTATTTGCATCGTATGTGACAACCTTGTCCAACAACACTTGAATTTTATTGGATGAATCTGCCAAGCCCTTGATTATTATTCAATAAAGTCTTTTACCGTTCCATACCAACCTTTTTAAAATTCTTTCTTTGGACAATATCAGTGCATGGCAGCTACAGTATGGTTATAGTTAGGAAAAGACTGTGGTTATGATAAAAATAAAACATGTTCCTCAAGTTTATTCTCACTGAAAAATAAATATACAATGATGCATAATTACATATGCAGCGCTGCCTTTTAAATTATCCTCTGTCATCACATTCTCCGCCTTCTCTTTGTGATCTCTTCCTTCCTGTTGAAATGTGCCTTTGACTCCCTTTTTCCTTCCTTTCCTGTATCCTCTCCCTCGTTCTCCTGTCTGCCTCTGTCCATCTCTACCAAACATTGCCTTGCTTTTCCTGCTTCTTCTCTTCCTTCTTCTGCGGCTACTGCAGACTGATGTTCTTTCCCATCACCTCCAGAGGAACCTTATTTACCTGGACAGCCAGGTGAGGACTTCCTAGCTTACTCCTGTCTCAATCTCCATCTCCAAAATCTTAAATTTGAATCAAACAAAACATTTTGTGAGGCACTGAATCTTTTCAATCCTTATTTTTCCTTCAGTGGAAGCTAAGATTTACTTACCTTTCTAGAAAGCATACACTCATGTACATTTATGATAAACTCTGTTCATGGCTTCTATTTCTGTCTCTATTTCTTGTTCATCTTTTTTTCTGTAGTTCTTTGCCTGTTTACTCAGAGTCCTTTTAATCTAAACAAACTATCTACTGATCTTGAAACTTCAAATTGTGTTAGCTCAAGCTGCTCTTGAGCCTTACTGCAGCAGGTTTAGCTCTATTGCCCAGTTTGAGCACTTTCTAAAATGCTTTCTAAAGGCCTGTATTGACTTTTCCAGTTAAGATAGAGGACCATACTGGTGGGTGTTTTTTTAAAATATTTTAACCCTTTTACAACATTGCTGCTGACTATTTTCCAATGCATACCCTACTTTTTTAGATAAGCTAACCTGCAGGTAGCTATTGGTTTCACTTGAGTTCAGTATGCCATGAAAATCAACTTGCAGAGTTGTAGATACAACTACATGTCATGTTCATTTTTATTTTTATATCTCAAAGTTATGTGATTGATTAAAAGTTTTTTTAGAATTGCTGCATTCATGTGCTGATAGGAAGCCTGCTGATTATCAGCACTGAAGTCATGGACCATGGAAACAAATACAGAGGACAAATAGACATGTACACTTTGACAAATAAAATGTGAATATGATAGTGTTAAAAACCCCTAGTGCGTGGAAGAAATAATAAAATCTATATTTTTAAAAGGTCCTGTGTTATTAGTAAATGTATCAACACATGTTGTAATAAATGTATACATTCCTGTTTAATTTCAGACAAATAAAAAATTAGTAATTCAAAATTAACCTCTAAATTTGCGGGCCTTAACAGACATTCTAGACAACATTCTAGTTTAACTGTTAAACCCATTCACCGTAGCATTAGCAGTATGAAGAAATGGCTAAAACAAAACAAACAGCCGTCCACAGACTCTGGTCCACAGGAGAAGAAAACCATGGAGAGCAAAAAGAGGCAACATAAAGAGGATCACATCATGTTCGGATTTACTTCAACTGATGCTGATCACCACAACCTCTCTGTTTCCTGTGTGGAGAGGTACTGTCAAACCAGGGAATGAAACCTGCACACCTACAGAGGCATCTAAGCGCCAGACACCAGTCGTCTGTGGCAAAGACTGCGGATTTCTTTAGAAGAAAACTGTCCGAGTTCAGGGGAGGTCAAAATCAAATGCAAGCTGCAAGCCATATCTCAACAACTTCCCTGCATGCGTCATACCTGGTAGCGTTGCTAGTTGCTAAAGCTAAAAAGCCATATTCACTAGCAGAGGAGCTAGTTGGGCCAGCAGCTGCTGTGCTAGCTGAAACCATGGTGGATTTATGGGCTTTCTTTCACCGGCCTAATGTGAAAGACTAGCCCGCGGTACCGCCATCTGTGATGTGAGCAGCACACCTGGTTGGCACACCTGGCTTACCTCGCCAATGTTTTTGGCCATCTGAATGAGTTGAACATGAGCTTGTAAGGTGACGGCAAAACTTGTACTTCAGATGTACAACAGAGTTTCAGCATACCTGAGGAGAACTGACCTCTGGTTGAGATGGTGTGAATCGGGGGATGTCAGTAGTTTCCCTCAGCTTAACACTTGGATAGCTGACAGCAACATGAAGCAGAACATGAAGCAGAATAATTTGAACTGTAAAAATGTACCTGGCCAAACTTTCAAACAAGTTCCAATCCTACTACATGACTGGATACACAGGCCTTTCATGCCCAGCAGCATTGATACAGAGCGACTCCATGAGAGCCTCATCGACCTGTCTTTAGACCGTGACTTCAGGCTGAAGTTTTCAGAGACATCACTGACACAGTTTTGGTGCTGTGTGGAGAAGGAGTACCTGGAGCTTACAAAAGAGGCGTTCTACCAGTTGCAGCCATTCGGGTCTACCTACTTGTGTGAGGTCACTTTCTCAGCTATGACACATAAAGTGTGGGCTGTTCTAGTTTAGTCGGCCGCTCTGCAAGTGCGCTGGACTGTAGTGACTGAACAGCGTGAAAAATATATTTCTCACAAACGTAGGTAAGGTGTATTGATGAAAAAACATCGCTAAAAATGTTAGTATTTTTGCACACAAAAAAAAAAAATCTGTAGATAAGTCAAAACAGGATGTGGGTGTGGTTACAGGTGCAACAGTGCACACTTCTGACCACACCCAGAACAAGCTACACATTTCTGCATGTTGTTTTTCATGGCATACTGAAATGAAATGAAACTAATGGCTGTCTGGAAGCTAAGAAATCAATATAAAAACTTTGGGTGTGTGTTGGAATATTCACCAGTAATTGCACCACAGCAGGTTAGCTACTATATGCATAAACATTGGCTAGCTCCTTGATGGATAGCTAATTTACAAAGCCATCAACCATTATATTTGCATGTTGCTTGGAGCTGTATTAAACATCACTCACAGCCTTATTTGTATGTACCCTAGTGCAGCAACACTCAAACTCTCTGATTGTTTGCAAATGTCAGCCTTGTACTTTCAAGACAAGAACAGCTCAGACAACAAAATTCTATTTACATGGAGGCTTTTGAGAAACTAAGATAAGAGCAGGAATTCAGCCACCAGTTGAACAAGTTATTTAATTGTGACAAGTATTTGTTATCTGCCCCAACCCTTACTGGCACTAATGTTAGAAATAATATGGATGTTTCCACTGGAATCTCACTTACATTGTATTGCAGCATGCTGAGGCTGCCGGGCTAATTGCAAGAAAAACATGACCGGTCGACAGTTCACAGAGGCATACCGTGATCATGGCAGGCATCTAAATGTGTTGTTTAATTTTGGCGTGTAGGTTAGAACTCACCTTCCCACAGTTCCTGCATTATTGGATACGACTGCTCGGCTCTGAAAAGGTCATGTGCTTCAGGGAGCAGCTGGCCTTGGACAGGCTGTGTAGGAGGGAGTGGTGTTTGTTATGTTTGTGTGAGTTTGGATGCTAATTGAAAAATATGAGAAAAAAAATGGTTTGATTATCACAAATTACAAAGAGTCTATTTGAGGAGCTGTTCCTCTTCCTCCAAAGGTTCAGTCCAATTTTTATCTTTATTCAGTTATCTGGGTTCATGTACATCAAAGGTAGTGGAACAATCCATTCACTGCCTGTTTATTCTAAATCACGAGAACTACCATTTTCCAAACCCTTTTATTATATAAATATCCAACTTCCTGTCAGTCTTTCATTTAAATTCATGTCTGCATGTTTGGACAGTCACCTTGCAGAGACTACTGTTTTATTACAACTTTGTTCTATATGTCATGATAACACTATACTCACCAAAGTAACTGCTGAATGTGGCAACATCACTAAAAATAGGTCTGACAGGTCAAGAAACATGAGCAGTCAGACGATCATGCAGGTTGTAAACATGCAAACATTTTTGGACAGATTATTTATTTATCATTTATTTGCAGGTGAAACCAAAAATTAGCACACTTCAAATGTCAGCAATAATCCCTCATTGCACAGGAAAACTATGTATGTGTACGACTAAAGTAAAGACAGTGGGTCAAAGTTGAACCAGAAGAAGTGGGTCTGTAAACTGTGATGGACAGTTTGGGTAATAACTCTTCTCCTTGGTTCGAGGATTTGTTTGCAACCTGTCTGATCTTCTGACTGCCCATGTTTCTTGCCTCATTGGACCTATTTTTGGCAATGCTGCTCTGAGATCAATAGTAGTATAAAATGGTCCTAACAGATAGAACCAATGGCCAGAACTACAAAAATAAAACCCAAGTGGTAATAATAAAGCATACTTTTACTTTCAAATTTGCTTAAAACTTGCTTGGTAATGATTAGAGTATCATCATGTCTGCTTTTATTTCCAGAATATGTTTGTTAACAGTGGGTGGTAATACATAACCACACCTTAAAGATGTAACTTTAAAATGAATCTAAGTGGACATCTATCTCAAATATATGTTTCTAGTCTCTGCAAGTTGATGTTCATTGTAAAGGTCTTGACCGGTTGAACATTTTTGGCCCAAATCAAGATGGACCTGTGGAAGATCTACGCGAAACCATCATACATAAATTAAGTTTGAGAATCCGACAGGGACACGAAGACAGTCCTAATCAGCAGTACCCTACCCAACCCATTTAGAATGAAGATTATCTGGACCTGGCCCAACTTGGGTCGTTGGTCATGTCTCATTTAGTAGAAACCAAGTGGACCTGTGAAGACCTGTAGTTCATCATGTACTGGAATGAACCAATCGCTGCCTTCATGGAAATACGTTGAAGAATGTGAAACCTATAGTGTGCTTTGGAATATTCTCAATATAAAGCTAATTTATTACAAATACCAATAGTATTTGTAATAAATTAGCTGATACAAAAACACAGGAATGGTCCTTAAACATATGTTAAAACCTCTGCACTTGAGTAAAATGTTGCCTTTCCTGCCAGCCACAATGGTGAATTTCAATGGAAATGTTAGAAAAGCTCACACTTCACCACAGCTGTTTCAGAGAAGACTAGGGTTAAGGTTTAGGGTTGATCAGCAAGGTAGAGAACAGTAAAGTGTCCATTACAGAGTAGTGTTTATCCTGAGTTTTCTCCTGTTTGAAGAGAGGAAGAGGGTTAGTCACATTCCAGCTCGTGAACATCAGCCATTAAGCAGTGCCTTATCCTTCAAGCAACATGTACTGCTGTGTTATTACACCATTGTATCCTCTTTCTTCTTGGTGCTCCACTAGACGAAGGAGAATGAGCCTCTAATCTTCATGATTCACACTATGATCGAGAACTCTGCACCGAGGCCGCAACTCTACCAGCAAGTAAGGTCTTTGGCAGGTTCTGGCTTGAGTCAGTGTCAAGACAGTCCATTTGTCTTTTGACATATATATCCCTGCTGTTGGGTCAAAACCTCATGGCGTTGATGGAATATTCAGTTCAACCATTGTTAAAGGCTTTCACAAGTCAAGTATCATGTTTGTAATCTTACATTTTACGTTAAAACACCAAAATTTGAGTTTTTAGGTTTTTGCTTAACTTCAAGTAAATTTAAGTGTACTTAGATCTCAAAGAGAAATATGTACATAAAGTGTATGTACATTACAAAGATCATAAACTTCAATAAGACTGGGGTTTGTTTTCCCAAAATGGACGTCTCTGTCGTTTCTAAATGAACTCTTGACATTTTAACTGAAGTGGAGCAGACTCAAACCAGACCTTTGCCCTGGTAGCCCAGTGGTTGTGTATCCACGTCTTCCCCCTCACCATCAACCTCTTGTTCCACCACTTTGGATGCAGTCAGTCCGTTCATCAACCAGTTGTTCATCGGCAAACATTCCCAGATGTCATCACATCATTATTTAAAGTGTATATGAAAAACATCTAATTTCATTGCTTTCTGTTTGATGCTGTTAGAAGTGACCTGAAGCGAGCATGGCTTATGGTGTATTGCTACATAGCCATGGATTTCTCCTCTCACCGTGTGTCTTGATACAGCACTATTCATTGTTGAGTATCACTTTGGAAATGCTTACAATGTTTGGATGTGTTTGTCTTAAAGGTTCACTTTTTCAGATGTTCTGTGGAGAATAATGCTCTTAATGTTTTTCAATATTTAAATGAATAGTTCAACATCTTAAAAAATACACGCTGAAAAATATACGCTTTTTTTCCAAGAGTGACATGGTTGAGTCTAGACATGGTTACCCTAGCTTAGCATAAAGACTGAAAGCAGAGGGAAACAGCTACCCAAGGTTTAAAGAAAATATGGCCTCTAAAGCTCACTAGTTGATTAAACTGTCCACAAACAGAAATATAAAAATGACATTTGTTGTTTAAGGGGGAGTTACTTGCTTTTTACAGAGCCAGGCTAGCTGTTTCCCCCTGCTTCCAGTCTTTGTGCTAAGCTAGGCTAACTATGTCTTTATTCTATGGAAGTATATTGATGATGGCAGATTTGAGAGAGAGAACAAAACAAATTCTGAGAGCTACTCTGTCTGCAGTCAACCTCAGTTCAGGCTCATTAGATTTCTGAGGGCAGCATTCAGCTCAGAAGTAACACTGAGCCTCATTCATGTTCTTTTTCATAATGGTTCTGATCATTTTCTCTGTTAAAATTATTCATAAAAACGGGAAAAGAAGAAATAATAAAACCCTACATCTGGTTCAGAAAATCCCAGTAGAAATAGAAGTTAACACGGCTGCTGTGAAATATAGATAGTAACTACTTTTACATGAATTTGACTTTTATTCAACTGTGCTCAGTGCTTTGCAGAAGGCTTTGCAGGTCAGTTTGCTTGCAGCAGTGATACTCCAAGCTGGTCTGATTGGATGGATTTAAGCTAGTGTAGAGAGCCAGTCAGGATCATCCAGGTCCAGCTATGATGCACTGACTACATCAGTCTGAAACTGACTATTAAGAAAAATGAACTATTCAAACATAACATGTAACATAAAAAAATGTAACCACATCTTCATTAAACCTCTTTTGTCATTTCTGAATATAAAAAGAGAATTTGAACTCCTATAAGGCATTTATTCATGACTTACTAGAAATTCTAGAAAACCTTCCAGTGGGTTGAATAGTCTTCGTACAGTCCCACCTTAATGCAGCCTCTGAATTCCCTCTGTGTGGGTTTGAACCATCGTCTCTCAGCTGGTTTACCTGGAACAATGTGCTCTGTGAAATTCTGTCAGCGCAGTTGTCAGAGGATTTTATTACTTTACTCCAGGCCGCTATAAAAAGTGCCTCTGTCTGCCCTCATCTATTACCTTCTGTCTCAGCCAACAGCTTTTCTTTTTCCTTTCTTTAGGAGGAAATGGCAGAAGGGCTCATTAGTCGCCCCAGTGTAGTTTATGTTCATGCTATGTAAGAAAGCTGTTTTGGTACACCAAAAAGAGAGTTTTAAGTCAGCGATTTTTGAGTGGAGGTGCATTGAATTGACCTTTTCTTGTTTTCTGATGGTGTCTCTGTGTTTTCATTTTACATATAGTGCATTCTGTAGCTACGGGGATTAGTAAGTTTAAGTTTAGTGAGTAAATCAGACTGAAACTGTAAATGCGGAGGGGACAAAACTATGATTTGGCACACATCAGTCACAAGCTGAAAATAACACTTGCATTTGATTAATATGTACAATAGTCTTGGACTTCATTATATCTTTATTAGTGCATCTGCCCTCTCAGTCTACACCTCCCTGTGTCTTTCTCCACATATTTCTCTAATGTTCACATATTTCTCTAGTGTTCATCCCTTCATCCGCTCACTCACTCTTTTCTCTCTAAATTCTGTAGCATTTGGGTGAAAATTACTTTTATTCTTAATAAAACACAATTTATATTGCAAATATAATTAAATTCTGGCATTTCAGAAAGATATCAGATCAGTCATCTCCTTGGTTAACCCACACTTTGACAGACTGTGTCCTCTATGCATTGGTAAAAACTGAGATGTAAGGTCATTATTTTCCCACAAATTGTATAATGTGCAGTAGCATTTTGGAAGAGAACTCTTGATGGCTGGAGCTCTCAGCTGTCCATCCTAACAGACGTGTTGTCGTCGCCCCCTGCTGTCTGTCTCTGACTCTGCCTCCTTGTTTCAGGCCAGCCCGGACGACTACAAAGACGCCGGCTCCTTCATCCAGCGCTCAGAGGAGGCCGACATAGACGTAAGACAAGCACAGCTTTCAGTTAAGTATAGAATAAGTTTCAAAGAAAGCTTAGTTCATGTGTGTGTTTCTCTGTGTGTCAGACCAAGCTGAGCAGACTGTGTGAGCAGGACAAGGCGGTGAGGATGCAGGAGGAGAAACTGCAGCAGCTACACAGAGAGAAGGTACAGCTGTCACTGTGTGTGTTAATGCGTGTGTCTTTGTGTAGACTCATATGTACAATAAGTGTCTGTGTGTGTTGTGTGGCAGCACACACTGGAGACGGCCCTGCTGTCTGCCAGTCAGGAGCTGAGTGAACAGAGCGGCTCCAGCGGTGCAGCCACACAGAGCCTGGTCCAGCAGAGAGACGTGCTGCAGAACGGCCTGCTCAGCACCTGCAGGGAGCTGACCAGAGTCAACACTGTGAGCACACCACAACACACACATCACTGCAGAACGGGGGCAGGAAGTACCAAGGGCGCTTCCACACTGGCAGTCCATTTCTTGGAGCATTTTGTCTAGAAGTTGGTAATATGAATGGGTTTTCTGAATACAAGTGCAGACCAAGAAACTGCTCCCGGGCCTGTATTTATCAAGCGTCTCTGAGTGGGAAAACAGTCCTATCCGTCTTTTAGTTCTACAAGTAAAAGCATCTTATCAACTTATCAACTTAACATAGGAAATAACTCCAATCTCTTCTGACGTTTAGGAGAGCTCTATAGGTGATCTTAGCTGTTTGGAGCTTCCAAGAGATGGTGTTCTTGCCTCTCAGGTCTTCCGTAGCTTGTGGGGCATCCAATTATTTATGTGTTCAACTAGTGATTGACCAGGTTTTTGGTCTCCAGGGGACAGAACTAAGGCTCAGAATGTCCCATCAACACAATTCTTGTATCTCTCGAACACTGACACTCTCCTCTATCCATCCATACACAGATCTTTGCAGCATGTTGAAAATCTGTGGATATACAGACACCCAGATAATGTCAAGTAGTGTATAACTTATTTTTCATACATCAAGATATAAGAGAAATGGGAAGTAAGGAGCCAAGTAGAAAGGATTTCTTTTGGGAAGCAGAAATTTGGGCACACAAACACACACACACACACTCACACAGTCCCATGACCCTATTGGCTGGTGTTCTGGTTTCAGGAGTTGGAGCGGTCCTGGAGGGAGTATGACAGGTTGGGGGCAGATGTCACTCTGGCCAAGTCCAATCTGCTGGAGCAGCTGGAGGCCCTGGGCAGCCCACAGGTAACACACACACACACACAGACACACACACACAGGTCTACAAGGGGTGATCGTCGCATTTATGTGTGTGTGTGTGTGTGTGTGTCCTCAGACAGAGCCTCCAAGCCAGCGGCACATCCAGATCCAGAAGGAGCTGTGGAGGATTCAGGATGTGATGGAGGCTCTGGCCAAAAACAAACCACAGCGGAGCACAGACAGCAGTGAGAGTCTGCGACAACACTTAAATAAGATTCATTTCATATTTATCTGACGTGATTTACATTGTTAATTATCTCCATATTGTGCTAAGGAATTATAGAGAATGAAATCTGAATCTGATGTAGTGAATCTGATGTAGTGAATCTGACGCAACTCTCCCTTACTTCGTTTTGGATCTAAAACCTATCTCGCATGTAGAAGTACACATGCTGTGAGCATAGGACTAAGAATGCTTTTTTAGGTGTCTTTTGTTATGGAGAATGTTAAAGTCCCTTTTCTCTTCTTTCCATATTCCCTGTGTTCAGCAGGTTTCCCTGATTCCAAACCGCTCTCCAGTCTACAGAAGAATGAGGTAAGGCAGCACCCCAGCCCAGGCAGCACATAACTAACATCCACAGTACAGCACACTCAGTCTCGGCTCCGACTAAATGTCTTATAGGTCCTTTTTGAAGACAGAACGGTGATTTTGAGTAACCAATAGGGGTGTAATGGTGTGTGTATTCACCCCAGCATCATAAAGGTGACTATCTGAGAGACACCAGCTGGCAAGCTAACAATCTGTTTGCTAAAGAGTTAGCATGAAGCACATGGCCACAGGATTCACCAGGAACATATGGATGGGTTTTCTTCATATGTTCTCAGCCAGTTAAATACTAGTATTTTTTAGACCATTTTACAAAACACACTAAATCTTTTTAGATTGATTTCCTTCATACCAGGCAGCCACTGGTAATTAATGACACTCAACTTGCTGAATCTTGAAATTTGCTTGAGGTAGCTAATCTATCACAGTGACTTTTTTTTTTTTGCCAAATTACACTACAGGCAGTAATGAAACTGTGAGCAGGGAATGATCTGAAAACTCCTTACTGGTGCATTCATGATTTCTCCAATCTTCAAGACTTTAGAGTTGCCTGTTTAACAGTAACCTGTTTCATGATGCCCGTCACTGCTCTTTTTTTTGTCCTCTGGGTTAGATTTTTGAACAATGTAGCTCTGTACGTTGTTTTACAGAAGCCAACTCTCAAGGTGTGTTCAGGCTGAACACAAAGTGAATTTTTGTTTTGTGTTATTCGTACGAATTTGACCGCTGTCTGGCTGATGTGTTTTTGCAGTTTGTGTTTGGTACAGCCACAGACGTACAGACATTACAGCCACCCACAGAAAACTGCAGTTCCCCTCGGCCCTACGTTCTAGCATCTTTCAACTCATTGTTTTGGTTTTACAGCCCACGACTTTACTGTTTAAGTTCAGTCTCACAGCTAGCTAGTGAAAAAGCTCTGATACACCCACTGTACACTGCCTGCCCAGCAGCAAACAGCACAAAGACAGTTAGTGAAGTACAGTCCAGTAACACCATGTGATTTCCTTGGAATGAGACCAGCTGTGTTAACTGTCAACAGGCAGTGATGCTGCTGCCTCTCAGTCCTCTCAAGGAGGGCGACAGCGTGCCCCCCCGCCCACCCCTCCCCCAGTATTACGACTCATCAGAGCGCCCCCCTCACGTGCCCCCCCACCACCCACACCCCGGCGGCCGCCTGCCCCCCCACACGCACCGCCCAGAGGACCGCAAGGCCGGCTCCAGGAACGGAGCCCACAGCGTAAGGACCGCTGAACACCGTCATGCCCTCCCATGTCTGCTCCCTCCATCTGTGACCGCCATCCGTCAGCACACTGAATCTCTCCATCTGAAAGATCCTTTCAGAAGATGCTGTGTGCTTACAATCATGTTTACATTCATTTTCACATCTCAACCTCATCCCAAAGCCTGAATGAATATACACTGAAGAGACTCATTCCTCAACGAGTGCTAGTTTGGATACATGTAATTAATGTCAGTGTTGTTTTTCTTTTTACTCATGCAATCCATGCTCCATCCAGCCGTCGCTGTCACTCACCTACAGTGTCACATTCAGACCCATTCTGCTCCGTACATGGATTAATTTGTGGAATTTCATTGTTGTGAGGGTGATGTTTGATTGTGTGGGTTTACACTTGTGTTTTGAGTGTGTTTTGCCTTCTACTTACTTACTTACTACTGTGTGTGTACATTCAAAAAGCCTCTTTATAGCACCAGATAACTCTCCTTTATGCCTGTACTATTGCAGTGCACTTTTGGTGCTATAAAGAACAGTTCTCAGTAAACCATGAATGGTTCTACAAGCATGTTTTGATGCTAAGAGCCATTTACTGTAAGATCATAGTGTGGCTGTTAGGTGAAAACCTTGTATCTCCAAGTCTGGTGATGAGCCCCATCAGTCTCTGTGTTATTTACTTTCATCTAGCCTCATCCTTCATCCCAGACCTCAAAGTTTTACTTCTAAGTGTAAGTGCCACTGTAAGGAAAAAATTGGAGATTTCGAGAAAAAATGTCAACATTTTTAGAAGAATAGTCGTAATTTTGAGGAAAAGTCTTAATAATTGTAAAAAAAAACAATTCTGAAATAAGACTTTTTTCTCAAAATATTACAATGTTTTCTCTTGAACTTTTCCTTGTAAAACTATGAGTTTATTCTCATAATACTACAACAGCAGTCCTAATCTGTCATATACTCCCAATAAATTATCAAACTAATTTCTCATGAAGGCCTGATTTGTAGTCTGTGGGCTGAGAAAACTCTTCAACCTCTAAAGCTCATGAAGCACTTTCTTAGATCCTGAACAGTAAACATTTGGGAGATACATAACAAAGAACCGCTGAAAAACCCTGCTTTTTCTAAAAGTACGTATGTGCGTGTGCATGTGTATGCGTGCCTGACTGCTGCTACACGGTGTGTATTCTGACCCTGAGCGATCACTCCCCTCTCCCTCACAGCAAGCTCCAGACTACCGGCTGTATAAGAGCGAGCCTGAGCTGACCACAGTGAAGGAGGAAGTGGACGAGGCCAACGGTGAGGACAAGGAAAAGACAGAGACCTCTGCTGAGAGTAAAGATGCTGCAGCCATAAAAGGTACTCCTGGACTCACTTCTCACACTTTGTGTAAGTGCATCCAGTATTTGGGCAACAGTGTACTGTTACCCAAATAGTGGAGATAATGCTCAGGACTTATGGGCGTTCACATCTGACTTATATAAAATTCTAGTTTTAGGATTCTGAACGTCTCAGACAGTATGGCATCACTTATCCAACTGACTGGATCCTAACTGCCTTTGGGCTCCATTTATCCCTTCCCTGGTATTAAGAGTATTAACCACAATACAAACATTAAAGACATGTCATTTTAATTCTCAGTTAAAGGGCTGTAGAATTTTTCTAAGCTTATTAGTGGAAACATGTATATCTGACTTGGCATCACATTCTTCACATTTCCTTATTGTATATACTGTATGTATATGTATGTATTGTACATATGTATGTATATTTGTTGCATTGTTTTTTATTGTATTTGTAAAAGACAGTGTGAATAAGGTTGATTCATGCTGCTGTAATTGCACTGAAACACTAACCAAACTGAATGTTTTTCAAATTGACAACTTGCAGTGATGTCCCTGAATGTCTCCTGTTTTAACATTCTTTTAACATGTTTTGTATCTTTTGTGAAATGGAGCACAGTTCAATTTCTGCCACAACATGAGCAATTACCCTGACTGCAGTGTGTGCTAAAGTGTAAGTGACAGCGTTCCCTGCCGTCTCTCCAACAGTGCCCCCCTACCCGGTGGGCATCATTCCTCCCAGGACCAAATCTCCCATGAGCCCTCCCGAGTCCTCCACCATCGCCTCCTATGTCACCCTGAGGAAGACCAAGAAGCCTGAATCCAGATCAGTACGTTTTGCCCTTGGCATCAACAGACACAAAAAAATGTTAGGTGAAATGAACCGATTCCAATTCAGCAAATGTGGCAGAATCAGCCTAAAGGATGGCTTACTGTTGACTTTTTGTCTGGGTGAACATTTCTTTGAGTCAGAGCTCTTTAGATTCTTAATCTGCCCTGCCAAGAAGGAAACACATCTCTGCGTTTACAATGACGTCACTTTATCTGACACTCTCATTCAGGGCAGGCAGTGTACTTGCTCTAGGAACCATTTTGGCACATATCACATGTTTGCAAGTGTTGCCTGACAGAAGAGTTTCCCCTTTTCTCTTCAGATTCACTGCTTTTCTTCACATCTCAGAGCTGAAAGTTCGTATTCAAATCTCTGTCTTGTGTTCTTGGTTGATTTAGTGTTCAAACACACTGTCTTTGTTTTCTTTTTTCAGTGCAAGATACAAAAAGATGTTCTTGTGTTCTTTAATCTGCCACTCTTTAATCGCAGTTGTTGTGGTAGAGGTTTCCGCTCCAGTGAATCTTGTCTTGTGCTGCTTGATCCTGCATGAAGTCTGAATAATGTACATCAGCAGTTAGGAAACACATTTACCGGAAATTCTCTTTATTTACCTCAACTACAGAGATCCAGGGCCCTGCCTTTATCAAAGTCTTGAGAAGTACACTTCATAATGCTGTAAAGAGCAATAGGCTATATGATTTTAATTCCTTTAAAGTAAATTTCATTTACCCCCCAAAGACTGTAAGGACTTACCAATGACATTTTTTTCAGAGAGCTAGATTTTGCTTTGGATGACTTCTTTATCGGTTGACTGATACATAAAATCAACAAAGAAAATGTATGATGTAATATTTCTGAGTAACAGGATATTTTGTTAATATAGCCATGTCACAATTATTCAACCCCTTTATAATATGGCTGGTTTTAAAACCTTCTGAAAGTTTCTATGGCCTTAAGTGGAGTTAAAACATAATCAAGCCTTTGGGAACTCTATAATGATCCCTAATTGGCTTCATCTGTGTTGCATAGAAAAACCCCACCCATCAAGATGTGCAAGATGAGTTGCAAGCATGGGTAAGACAAAGGAGCTTTCACAAAAACTTAGAGAGGAAATTATTTCATTGCACCTGAAGGGCAATGGGTACAAGAAGATTTCCAAAAAATATGACATTCCAAGAGACACCATTGGGAGCATTATAAGGAAGTTTAAAACGTATGGAACAGTTGCAAACCTGCCTGGCCGTGGGAGAAAGCCCAAAATTTTACCAAGAGCCCATAGCAACTTAATCAGGACAACTCAGAAAACCCCCCGTGTTACTGCAAAATGCCTACAGGATGACCTGATGAAGGCCGGGACAAGTGCTTCAGTGGCAACTGTACGACACGCACTGAATAAACAAGGACTTCATGGCCGGACTCCAAGATGCACTCCACTCTTGACCAAGAAGAACATTAGAGGTAGACTAGAATATGCCAGAAGAAATTTGGATAAGACAGCAGAGTTTTGGGAGACAGTTCTATGGACTGACGAAACCAAACTAGAACCTTTTGGACACATGGACCAGCGGTATGTCTGGCGTGAGAAAGGCCAGGCTTATGACCAGAAGAACACCATCCCCACAGTCAAGCATGGAGGTGGATCACTGATGATGTGGGGATGTTTTTCTGCTTCAGGAACTGGGAATCTTGACCGTGTAACTGGCATCATGGATTCTCAGAAATACCAGGCCATTTTAAGAAAAAACGTGGTGCCTCCTGTTGGGAAATTGAACCTTGGTGATCATTGGACTTTCCAGCAAGACAATGATCCCAAGCACACTTCCAAGTCAACCAAAGCTTGGTTGAGAAATAGATCCTGGAGTGTCCTGGAGTGGCCTTCTCAGTCCCCAGATTTGAATCCAATTGAAAGTCTTTGGTGGGATATAAAGAAGGCAGTTGCAGCACAAAAGCCTTCAAACATCAATGAGCTAGAGGCTTTTGCACGTGAAGAATGGGCGAAGATTCCAGTAGAGAGGTGTAAGAAGCTTGTCAGCACTTATAGAAAACGCTTATTGCAAGTTATAAAGGCAAAAGGATGCTCCAAAAAGTACTGAAGCTGGGGGTTGAATAATAGTGCACATGCACATTTTTGAGTTAAGAGTTAATTTTTCATTTGAACTGAAAGTTAAGTCAATTTATGTTCTCAAAATAACTCAAATATGTATCAATAAGTATTTTTTGTTGTTTAATGAGGCTTTTTGTCAAATCATTTCATTAACCTCGCTTCACATCACAATAATGTCTTTCGAGGTGAGGGGGTTGAATATTTCTGATTGCAACTGTACATATCACACCTTGTAGGGTATACATACACAGAACCACACTTTGTCAACACAAACAAATAGCAGTGGATCAACCAATGTTTGTCCTCAATGCTCACATACTCTGTCCAGATGGAATAGCATCAGGCCTTTATTCCTTTGTTCGCTGCTTAATGCAAACTCATCACTTCCCCATGTTTACCATCTGCCTTGATAAATTCAGAATAATGTACATTAGTACACAGCACTAATTCCATCAGTACAACAACAGAGTCATGTCATACTCACCACTCTGTGAGTCTCACTTTCTCTCTTTTGAACAAAAATCCTGTAAATAATCCACCTGTTTCTACTTTGCCATTTCTTTGGTTTGTTGTAAAGCTTGTGTCATTCCTCTACAGATGTTTCACATTAAAAGCCTTCCAGTGCCTCAAAGGTAACAATCCCTCCCCTTCCAGGTAGGATTTTTATGTGAAACATCTGCAGGAAGGGTGAAGTTTTACTGACAGTAGCCTAATACTGATCAATAAAACAGCAAAGTAGATGCAAATAAAATACATTTGTGAATACAGTATTTCTGTTCCAAAGAAAAACTCAAAACAACAGATGATTGTGCTAAGTATCATTGTAGTGATGCATTTAGTGCTGTGGAGACGTACTGTATGCTGAATTCCACCACCACCACCCTAAAATGTTCTAACCAGCATTTATTAGGGGCCAGGCTTTACTTGTTCGTGCTGACCGCACCTGCAATTCAGCCATTCTTTGAATACCAGTTTTTATTTGAGAATTACAGTAATATACAGTGATGTGAGCTACAGTACCAAAAATGTGTAAGCTGAAAGAGAGTTCTGCTACATCAAGGTTAAAAATAAATACACTGTAACTATGACACATTTACCCCGAACACAGAATGTGATGTAAGTATCCCTCGTGGCTGTTATGCCAGCGCTCACCCACACTACACCTACACTGCACCACCATACCACTGACATGAGGCATAGTCCTGACTATAAACACTCACCCACAGATTTAAAAACAAGACTTAAGTCGAAAGCCCATACATACTGACAATTTTGCCATGCCAAGGAATGGTCAGGCAGTCAGGAATCATTTTCTGGACATTTCTTTCTGAGATACCTTTGCTTCAGATAAAAGTCGATGGACCGGCATTGAGGCTAGTGAAGCAAAAACATACATCCAGAGTTTAATACAAAAAAAAAAAAAAAGAATGTAACACTGAGTTTTGTCCTGCACAGGACCGTCCCAGGAGTGCAGTGGATCAGACATGGTTTGGGGAGCGAGAGGTGGGCAGAACGAGGATGAGTGTGGAGGAGCAGCTGGAGAGGATGAGGAGAAACCAGCAGGCTTCATCACTCCGAGAGAAGAAGAGAGAAACCCCATCCCGCTCGCCATCCTTCAGCAAAGACAACCCTTTTGTTATCCTGCAGGTGATGTCACACCCCACACACACACACAGACACACACATATACAGATAAGCCTTAACAAGACTGCTTTATCTCTCATGCTGACTTTTTCCTTAGGCCTTGAAAACCGTCAAAAATGTTCAATCCGTCAATTAATTAAAGTGTGTATGTGTGACTGTGTGTGTGTGTGTGTGTGTGTGTGTGTGTGTGTGTGTGTGTGTGTGTGTGTGCAGAGTCGGGTCCAGGCAGAGGGGGCCTGTGCAGACCCTGTGGAGCTGGAGGCGGCTCTGCAGCAGCTGAAGGTGGCTCACATGGAGCAGAGCAGGACTGCTGCTGAGGCTGCTGGGACTGCTGCAGCACAGGTTCATGGGATATTTTTATTTAAATGTTATATCTCCTAGTCATAGCCACATTCACTAAGGTGTGAACTTCACTCTGTCCTGGCAACCAGTTCCAACTGTAGGAACATTATACATTTTCATCCAAAACAAATACAGATTTTAAGCAAAATACTAAAACTGTGCAAGTCCATGTGTTTTTATGAACTTTTATTAATAGCTAATGCAGTATTTTTATGTAGTATGATTACATTATCAAATTTTGTACATCTATATATGTACAAAGTACTAGTAATACTTTTCATTCACTGATTTCAATCGTATACTTTGCCGTTTTTTTGATCGGTGTTAATCTACTGATTAAATAGTTGGTTATATAACCTTTATATATGTGGTACAATGCATGATATACCATCACAAAAGAGATGTAAAGCCTCATGCACATTTCTGATGATGACTGTACAAACAGCTCCTTGCATGATTCTATTTCAATCTCCAGAAGGTGCAGAGAGCGGAGGAGGTGAAAAATGACAAGTGTGAGGAAGTGCAGCAGGAGAGGGACGTGACCCTGCAGAGCGTAGACAATGAGGTACTGTTGAGAAGCCTGCACAGCAAGGGTGGACATATAGGCTCATAATTCAGTCAGTTCCTGTTACAGCTTCTATTCCTCTTTTACAAGCAGTTCTGCTTCCCTTGAAAGTTAAAAATGAAATGACGTGACATGTCGTTAAAACATAAGTCTGGTGTTAGTCCATCCCAATACTTTCTGACTTCCCTACTTTGTGGCTCTCACTCCGAAGCCCATTGGTTCTTTAAAAGTGGCTGTAAATACACTGCTCAAAAAGATTAAGGGAACACTCAGTCATCACAGTATAACACCCAGTCAATTAAACCTCTGGGATATCGACCTGTCCAGTTAGGAAGCGTAAGTGATTGTGAATCAAATTCACCTTATTTGGTGCAAATGAAAACCACAACAGGTGGACAGGAGAGGCAACAGCAAGACAACCCCCAAAAAGGGAATGGTTTTGCAGGTGGTGGCCATGGACAATTTCTCTCTCCTGATCCTTCCTGACTGATTTTCCTCAAGTTTTGCATTTTGTTAGTGCTCTTGTCACTCCTGGTAGCATGAGGCGGTAACTGCAGCCCATTCAGGTTGCACAGGTAGTCCAGCTCCTCCAGGATGGCATATCCATACATGCCGTCACAAGAAGGTTTGCTGTATCTCCCAGCACAGTCTCCAGTGTGTGGAGGAGATACCAGGAGACGGGCCATTACGCGAGGAGAGCTGGACAGGGCCGTAGAAGGGCAACAACCCAGCAGCAGGACCAGTATCTGCTCCTTTGTGCGAGGAGGAACAGGAGGAGCACTGCCAGAGCCCGACAAAATGACCTCCAGCAGGCTACTCGTGCACGTTTCTGACCAAACTGTCAGAAACAGACTCCATGAGGGTGGCATGAGAGCCTGACGTCCTCTAGTGGGACCTGTGCTCACAGCCCAGCGCCGTGCAGCTCGACTGGCATTTGCCAGAGAACACCAGAATTGGCAGCCCAGCCATTGGTGCCCTGTTCTCTTCACAGATGAGAGCAGGTTCACACTGAGCACATGTGAAAGAGTCTGGAGACGCCGTGGCGAACGTTATGCTGCCTGCAACTTCATCCAGCATGACCGGTTTGGTGGTGGGTCAGTGATGGTCTGGGGAGGCATATCCTTGGAGGGTCGCACAAACCTCCACGTGCTAGCCAACGGTACCCTGACTGCTGTTAGGTACCGGGATGAAATCCTCAGACCCATTGTCAGACCTTACGCTGGTGCAGCGGGCCCTGAGTTCCTCCTGGTGCAGGACAATGCCCGGCCTCATGTGGCCAGAGTGTGTAGGCAGTTCCTGGATGACAAAGGCATTGATTACACTGACTGGCCCTCATGTTCCCCAGACCTGAATCCAATTGAGAACATCTGGGACGTTATGTATCGGTGCATCCGACGCTGCCAAGTAGCGCCACAGACTGTCCAGGAGCTCATTGATGCCCTGGTCCAGGTCTGGGAGGAGATCCCCCAGGACACCATCCGCCGTCTCATCAGGAGCATGCCCAGACGTTGTTGGGAGTGCATACAGACACATGGTGGCCATACACACTACTGAGCCACATTATGAGTTGTCGTGATGAAATTTACGCAAGTTGGATCAGCCTGTGATTTGGATTTTTCACTTTGATTTTTGGTGTGATTTTGAATCCAGCCCTCATTGGGTTGATGAGTTTGGTTTCCACTGACCATTCTTACTTCATTTTGTTCTCAACGAATTACACAATGTATATCAATGAAGATTTTCAACTTCAATATTTCGTTCATCGAGATCCACTGTGTGATTTAAGTGTTCCCTTAATTTTTTTGAGCAGTGTATATAGTTGTAAGTTACTCAAACAATGGGAAATAGTGCATTTGTTGGGGACTATTTCCAGCTGTGGATGAATCCACATTTGGTGCTCTAGCGAGTTTTTCTGGTAGCAGGAATGTGTATGTGGGATTGAGTCAAACCAAAAGCCCCTTTCAGATATGCCCTTTACGTTAATCTGATGGCAATTTAGCATGTCGGTCCAACTTTTAAGTAAAAGTCATGACGGCGATCTCATTAGGTTGGACCTGAAACATTTCTGTATCACTTTCAACACAGCGCAAGTCTGAACAGAATGCTGTCAGATTAATGTAAAGGCTGCAGCAGCAGTGTTCATGTCACTGTCAATCAAATCGGATCAAACCATACCCACACAGTCCTGATGAAGTAGATCAACTGGGTTTTTGAGTGTTAAACTCTCAATAAATAATACTTAAAGATGTTTTTAACTTTGATTGTTGCTTATTTAGTCATGAATATATTTTTTACAGAATAATACTTAATGTTTTCTGACAAAACTCAAGTGTGGTGTAATCTAAGTGTAAGTGGTTTGGGATTAAACATGTTACTGATATCTAGGGTTTGAGTTACTGCTGCTATGTGGCTGAAGTGGAATGATGTATCATGTTGTCAATATAGCTACCATTGTTCTGGCAATAACACCAAAATAAGACAATAATAGTTCATGACAGCATCTAACAGGCTAATGAGCAGCTCATAAACATCCCAAACATATGATAGGCATATTAGTCATTTGAAATAAATACATGTACATAGGGGATGGATGCACATAGTATCTGTCCCTATGGATATCAGCTAATAGTAAACAGGTACAGGCTGCAGGAGCAGCCGGTGGAGGAGAATCAAAGGAATTCTAACACACATCTTCACTACACACAGCTCTCTCTGTTAAATTCACCATCTGTAATCCTAGCCCTGTCTGCCAAACAGCAGCTAATGGACCATTGTGGCTGTAACATCTCTGAGTGTAATCTGGGACAATAACAGAGGATTTGTGGGAATGTGGAAGAAGCCAGGTCGGCTTTAAGAGGTTTATCTCCTGGATTCAGCCAGGATTGCTAGCTGGGTCTGGGCTGCTCTCCAGTGGGATGCCACCCCGGAGCTCCATGGAGCTCTAGACTGTACACACCCCCCTCATTCCATAACAGAGGCAGAAACACACACTTATTCACTCATTCATTCATTGTTTTATTCATCTCTTTATTTAGTATTTTTTGTCATTTCTTTTCTGAATTGACTTATTTCCTCATGTATTGATTTTCCTTTTTGTTCTTCTCTCGATTTATTCACTTATTCACTAGCTGGCCTCTGTTATAATATACTTATATATTTGTGTGCCAATATCCATTATACATTTCTCCGTAGTGATCATTATTTCTTTCTTTATTTCAAGTCAAAAATACCATGACATGACAGCACAAACTCAAAGTCTTGTTGAGATAACAGATACACAATAGTCTTGAGCTGCATGTAACAACACTGACAGCACACTTCTGATTGCTATCATTAAAAAAGTGGACTTACAGTTTGCTTTAAAGAAAGAGAACTGACCAATTCCTTGTACCAATACTGCTGTTTGTATGTAATTCCCAGCAGATCACAGCCATGCAAAACATGCTAAACTCTCCATTTTCTAATTAAAGTGTGTGTGTGTGTGTTTGTGTGTGTGTTTCAGCTGTGTGAAAGCCAGAGGGTGTTGATTCTGGACCTGGGTACGGAGCCTCAGCGTGTGGAGATTGTAAACCTCCAGCCTTTTGAGGATGACGAAAGCAGAGAGCAAGATCTGACAAGCTCGCCAACAAACACCACCGAAAACAGGTGTGTGTGTGTGGGTGGGTAGGTGGGTGTGTGTGTGTGTGTGTGACTCCATTCTTGGTCCCAATATTCTTATGACCCCAACTATTATTGACTCCGCCCATAGGTGGGGGAAAAAAGCCACTTGAGGGCAGAGGAAGATTCACTGTCATGTGGTTTGGTCTCCATTTCCAGCTAGTCTCTTACTTTGGCTCTGTTTGAAATCACATACTAACATACTATTCTACTATAAGTACTACTATAAATATGACATCAAATTGAGTATGTACTGCGTTCCAACTGCATAGTATGTGGACTTTGTGCATCCGAGAAATACCCAGATGCATACTAGATTAGCATAGTATGTGACGTGAGCTTACTGGACAAACTCAACTGCCCCAAGATGCATTGCGTCTCTTCAGACTGTGCAGTGGTGGTAAAATAATTAGGAATGATGGAGAGTGAAGGTGAAACAGAAGCTACTTAGGACCCAGGACGTTAAGGTACAGTTAAGAGGAACAACATATATAATGTACTGTAGAAAAAAGATTTGACACTAAAATATTTAATCATTTTAATTTGCCTTCAAATGATACTGGATAATTTTAAATTTAGTGGAAGAGGTTACACTGATTTAAATGCAGTACATACTGATTGAGTATGTAGTACGCAGTATGTTAGTATGCGATTTTGAACATACTCTCTGGCTGCGGTGGAACAGTCTTTTCTGCTCAGGAAGGTTCCTAACTGAGTGAAATGACCCGGAAGGATCTAAGTGGCAGCCATGATAAGAGCTGGTGGAAATGCTGAGGAAAGCTGCTTCAGTGCTTCCTTTCATATCTCCTTTAGCATAGGGTACACTGGACCATCCTTTACCCAAGGAAAGGAGACAATGCCGTCCCACAATTCCTTGCCTTGCAGCAGCAGCATTTAAAGCGACTACGGCAGACCCACGTCAGTAACATCCACTGTGGCATAATTATGTAGCCTAGTGTGAGAGCAGTGGGATTCTGTCTTTTTCTAAGTCCTTATGAATTCTCCTTCACATCTTTCCTCGACCTCATGACGTTTTCCATCGAAGTCACGTAAAAGTGTTGAGAAAAAGACAGGATGTCATTTTTTGACTATCTGACTGCAGCCTCTTTGTGCTGTTGGGTGCTGGGCAGGTAGCATACAGTAAGTTAATCAGAGCTTTTTTGCTGGAAACAGCTGCCTGCTGCTGCTGCTTGAAACCAGACGAGCTGAGGAGAGCAGAGTTTGGTACTGAAAACCTGAAAACAATGAGCTCATAGAGCTGAAGGGAGCTGCAGACTTGGTGATCTCTGTGGATTTGTCAATACAAGCCACCCCTTTTTACGTTACACATAGTAATTTGATCCATTATTAATATAAAAAATATTGATTAGTGCAGTTTTCAACGGAACGCTTATTTTCAAAATTGAACATTAGAAGAGGTGACATCAATTACTGAGATCAATCTTGTTAAAAAGTTATTCCTAATTTTGAGAGAGTTGGGCCTTTTTGAATGGAACCCTATGTAGTCTGAGATGTTTTTAGAGCTAGAAAATATCTGTTCATTAGTGAAACTGCAGATTAAGGGCTAAGTGTGTGGAACCAGGGCAAAGGGATCTCTAGGATTCAAAATACTATGAAAATAGATGATACCAGTTCTTGTTCTTGTCCTATCAACAGTAGTCAGCTTTTGCATCAGTCAAGAGTGTGACCCGTTCTGCTTCTGCTGATTGTAGCTTCCAGACTCCTGAGCCTGAGACGCCGAGCCCAGAGCCAAGGGAGGAGGAGCCAGACGTGATGCAGCAAGCCAACAGAGAGGAGAGGCTGGAGAATAGCTTGGATTCTCCCAGCCAGCTAACAGCCGACGACAAGAAACACAACAACAACAACAACAACATGTTGGCTTGTAAGTGAAGACTCCTCCATCACTCTGCATGGGACCTTCTGTGTCTGTCAAACTGAGACCACACTTCATGTTAACCCAGATACCGTCTGTTGCACCTGCTCACCAGTTACAATACAGTATTATAATTAACTGGCCTTAACTCTGCATTCAAAGATGCTCTGACATTATAGAATGTTGTTGTCTGCCATAAAGCATTGCAGCGCCGTAGCTAAGATTTAGGACACAGAGATCAGGTCTTCTGTGATATTTCTGTGAATTTGGTGGGGGTTAATGACATGAAGAGGAGTTTACATCTTCCAGTTACACATGTTGGGTTTCTTAAGGCTGATGCAGATCTTTTTTAGACAAAATGTCTTGAAATGTATCTGTTTTGGGCAAAATACCAAAGAAATTAATATAAAACATTTCGTATTCTCGGGGCGCCCTGGTAGTCTAATGGTTAAGGCGTGTACCACATAACGGCAACGTCCACGGTTTGAATCCCGGCCGGAGGACCTTTGTTGCATGTCGTACCCCTCTCTCCCCTCATGTGTCAAAGAAAGGTAAATTGCTCAAAAAAATAATCTTTAAAAAAAAGGTTTTGAGTTCTCCACTATAATAACACACCTGAGAGTGTAGAATAAGACTTTGAAAGAACATTTAGAGCCTAATGTGAGGAGACATTTATTCACAGATAATATAATTGTACAGTCAAATGAATACATGTTAAACAGTTTGGTTGGTAGCTAGTCAAAACTTGAGGGTGGTGGGCTTCTGTTGTAGGAATTTGGACTCAAAACCTCAGCATTTCTAAAATCATGGCTACAGCCCTGCGCATACTGTACTGGTCTTGATTGGGTTGATACTAACATTTTCAGACTTAGTGTCCTTAGATGTGGCTATTTTAGGCCAAGAAAAAGAAAAGAAATACATAAATTAAATATGTGTATGTATTTGTATTGTGTATTTGAGCAGTTAAATGCCTGAATTAAAATTTCCAGATGATAGATACAGTGTAGATACACAAACACCTTTTGTGAGGTGTTGGTAGATGTATCTTTGGACTTTGGACAGAGCCAGGAGTTATGCTAAGCTAGGCTAACCATGTCCTGACTCCAGCTCTGCACTGAACACACAGACATGAGACTGAAATCCATCTTCTCATCTCACTCTCAGAAAGAAAGTGAAGAGGTGTATTTCCCAAAATGTTGAACTATTCACTTAACTCTTAACTGCCTCCTGATTGTGGCGCCCCTCTGTGGCCAGTAGGTGTGTGTGTGTGTGTGTGTGTGTGTTTCTGTGTGTCTTCCTCCTTTCACACTATGAACACAAGAAAAGCTTATTGACTGAAGTTTGGGAAGGTAAATCCCTGCTGCTTGCCTGCAGGGAGAATTCGCCTCTTCCCTTTCTTCGCCCACACAGCTGCTGCTCCTGAGGCTGGAGTTTAACATCACAGATGTGTGTGAGGTGTACTTAAGACAAATCAGACTGTCAGTAGAACCTTCTTGAACCTGTTTCAACCTATCTCACTCTTTGTGTTGGCTGCGTGAGCCCAGACTTACTACGAAATCTTTCCGCATTTAAATGACATTTGCAGGATTCCAGTCTTCTCCACAGTCCTTAATGTGTAGACATTTGTAGAACGGCTATCTCTGAGGAGCGCTAATCTAATTAATTTCCAAGTATGTGTTTTCTGGAGCAATTGTTTTTATTTTTAGAATGATAAAACCTTGTGAACAAAGAAAATCAAAGATAAGACACATGATAAAACCAAGATAGTATGCACCACCTATACCGCAGACAGACAGACAGCCTGTGGAATGAGGCTGATTTGAGGCTTTCATTCACACATGTAATAACATAAGAGTACAACAATGACTACGACAGGATGACCACAGACTACCTTCACTCCACCTGATCTCACATCAGGCTGTACAGTTGTGCAGTGTGTCCCTGTATGAATACAACATAAACAGCATCTACTGTGTCTGATAAAAGTCCATGCTCTGTCTGCAAGCTAAACAGACAGCGCACTCCAGTGGCTAAATAATGAAACTGCAACTTTTAAACTGGGACAAGACAGACGTTCAGCGATAACTGAACCTTAATAATCGAGAGATTTGATTTCAGTTCTGCGAGGACGTTGAGTTTGAGTTTGAGCTCAAAGCGAAGTGTCAGGGATGATGACTTTGGGTCTAATAGCAAGGCAGTCAGCTGTCAGAACGCCGTCTGTTGTTCACAAAGAATGTACAGGCTTTGAATTAAAGACAAAAGTCTCGTTTAGTTTGGATTTGCAAGAGGGTAGATATGTTCAGACCAAGGTGTGAGAAGACCGTCCTTTTCTACATATATTCAAAGCTGCACACTTCGTGTTGACAACAAACTATATGAGTAGAGCAAGGTTTAGTAGATTTGATCCAGAATTTTAGTGTCATCCTGTTAGACCCCACCATCTCGTAGCATCAGTGGGCACCATCAGCTTTCTCATTGGTCTAGAAGATATGACCCATCATACTTTAAAGTTTTGTTGTATTTCGCTGTTGGATTATTATTATTATTATTATTATTTGTCTATGTGTGAACAGCCAGCTATGGGCAAGCACCCTCACATCCTCAAATACTTACAATCTGACCACACTGCTGAAAAACAACAGCACATGCCACCAGGACTTTGCACTCACAAATCAGTTCTACATGCTCTCAAATGTTGACATGTTGACTTCTGACCACTTGTGGGACTCATTTTCAAAAAGAACACCTGATGTAAACATAACCCAAGTACAATGCACTGCAAAGTATATAAACACAGTGGTGGAATGTAACTAAGTACATTTTCTCAAGTACTGTACTTCAGTACAATTATAAGGTATTTGTACTTCACTTGAGCATTTCAGTTTTACGCTAGATTATACTTCTAGATTACTACTAAATTATACTTCTACTCCACATCTCAGAGGCAAATATTGTACTTTTTACTGCACTATATTTATTTGGCAGCTTTAGCTGTAAACTTTGGTTTTACATGAAAGATGTGATTAGTTTATAAATGATGATGCATTGTTATACTTTTGGTTATACTAACCAAACGTTTTGGAATTGGTCTAGTAGATTGCCTCCGCCAGCATCCGCGAACGGGCTGCAATGGCTGCAACGTAATCCTTCCGGGCAATTGCGCCCGCGTTGTTTTTGCCACAGACAGGCTCAGACTGTTATTCGAAGTGTCTGACAACATTATGGAAAGGATCCCTGCAGAGACAGACCATTTGTCCTTTTTGTTTAACCAGAAATAGAAAGGCTCGCTCTGAAATCTCACAAGAGGTTGAGTTGTTGCAGGAAGATGAAAGGATTTTAGTGGACGGACTTTTCAGGGGCGCACAAGGATTACGCCCGTTCGTGGATGCTGGCAGAGGCGATCTACTGGACCAATTCCAAAACTTTTGGTAACTATTAGTCATTTTGACCCCAAAATTTGTAAAAAAAAAAAAAAAATAAATAAAATAAAATAGGGCCCAGGTTTAAAAATACCGGAGTTTCCCTTTAAAGTACATGTTGCTGTTAATACTGTAATACTTTTACTTATACTTTTACTTTCCATTCTCCCTCTCTTCTTCTTCTTCTCCTCCCTGCAGCGCAGACGTTCACCTTGGTGAGCAGCGACACGTGAGCGGCGCCGGCCTCGACACGCACACTGGCGTCCCGTAAAGCCCAAATGTAGCCAGCCTGCACCGAGCATGCTCCACGGCTTCCTGCGTTTACAACAGAACTACTTTGATACTACTGTTACATGCCCACGAGGACACAGAGACTGAGAGGATGACAGCCCTGCTAACAGACTGGAAACACACGGACGGGCCGCCATCACATCCAGACGGAGAGAAAGCTCCTGTTAGATCTGTCCATACTGATAGCTCCCAGAGCAAAACATCAATTCTATGGAGTCATATTTGTCCTGAAACATTTCTGCATGAAAATAAGCTTGTGAAATGGTTTAGACATAAAAAAAAAAGTTACAAATGATGTCTGTTTTAACTGAAATATACCTGCTCAAGCCCAGAAATGTTCTTTGGAGTCTTTAAACTACGTCTGCCTCCATATAAGACGAATCCGTTTGGTGTTAAAATGACATCAAACCCTTTTTCTGGGTTCCAAATGAGTCTCCAGCTGTTCTTCAACAGGCAGCCATACAAGGGCCATAATTGAAAAGGAAATGGGAGACCAAGAAAAAATTGACTAACTCAAGTCTCAGCTGGTTTCTTAAACTACTTGAGCTATATGATAGTCATCTCTACAGTCACGAGAATAGATAATGGTTTAATAAGCCGTGTTTGTTGCACCTGGCTGGTGCTCTGTCTGTTTCAGACACCTTTGTGTCTGTTTTGTCTTTTCAGGAAGGCTGAACTGTTTTTAGAGTTTTTATTATGACTGGTATTGTTTTAAATCTTTATCTAGGGTGGGTTTCCTGAACACAAATGCTGTTTGGAAGGAAGACCCTCACAGCAACACAAATTAACACCTGGTGGCTGCCCAGTACAACCACGGTCTGATCTGCTGGCTACACGAGCAGTGAAGCCTTGTTTATGCAGGCGTGAGACACCGTGACGCGGGCCTCCGTAGATGTCGTGTGAGCTACGCGCTTGCACAGAGACGTTTATGCTTAATGCGCTATTCGTTGCAGTATTCTCTGAAACGCCAGGGGGTATACAAAAGAAATCTGTGAATAAGCAAGAAGTCAACGAGTGTTACCGGAAGATCGTCATAAATCAACATGGCTGCACTTGCTGCACTAGAGCTCGTTGATTTTATCTATTAAATGTGGTGGCAGTCTCTCTCCATGAGGTCAGAATCATTTGTCGGACCCTGTGTTCTCTGATGGAAGGCTTGTAGAGGTGCTTGTAAAGGCGTACCTGCTCGGCCAGTCCAGCTTCGAAGGCATCCGTGTTGAGATGAAAAGCTCAGCAGTTCAAAAATTCGGATGTTCACGATCAAGCGCCACAACAACTTGTGGAACCTTTGCACTTGGCACAAGTTACATGATGACATCATTTTTGGAGTGTCAAGCATAAACCCCGCCTTAGGATGCTCTGTCTGTGTCTACACACAATGCATTCAACACAGTATTGACTGTAAGTCATCCGCGTTTTTGCAATGCTCAGAGCCCAACACACAATCGGACTCAGAAGGAGTCCATCCATTTCTCACTGGAACGATGGGTCGTACCACATAGCTGCATGTGGCCAGGAACAAGATACTTCATTTCTGCAGCCGCAATATGAACTCAGATTAGTATGTTGGTGTTAAAAATGTTATTTTTTGACATTCATCCAGTCAGGGTGAATAACGTGTAACAAAAAGGGTGAACACTCAATCCTGTTCTGTTGCCTGTCAGTCTTTCCCATCCTCGGGTCAGCTAGCCCACTGGCTAATATTACCACAGACCCTAATTAGGTGTCTTCTTTTCTTACCTTTTCGTTGTTGCTGTTGTTAATTAGCAAAATTTTAAGAGCTATAAATATATAGAATGAAACCATTTCACAATCTTGACTATGTACTACTTGTTTTTGGGGTAATATAGCTCCATAGATATGTGTTGCCTAATACATACATCAATATACAGAACTTTTGATACCTTACTAAGTATTACAGTCATCTTAACATTATAATTATTAGAATATTGTACTGATCTGGAGGAGGGGATATTAGCTGTTACTGAGTTGTTGGAGATGAGTGTGCAGCTGTATATAGGAGCACTTGAGAAGTCTCACCGCAAACGGGCTAAGCACCAAAACTCCACACACATGCAGTGCTTTACTTTAACCCCAAAGTGACCGCCGATGCTCTTGGATTTTAACCTGCTCTGAGTTTTATCTTTATGTTGATTTGAGACCGGAGGCTCCCTTATCGTTCTATTTTCACATCTTTTGCACCTGCAACATAACAGTGTGTCCTTCATTGGATATACATATATAAATATATAAAAAGCATATATATGAACATAAAGCAGATTTTTACTTCAACAAGGTGCCACTTCATGCTGCTGTTTTTTTCTCTTTTTTTTGGACAGAACTAAGTATTTTACAGAAGTTGTGATTATTTATGTTGAGCAAACAGTCTGAATCTCCTGAAGTCTATTGACGACACAGTGTGTGAATGTTTTTGGATTTCCAGTCTGCTTTTTCAGTTGTGTCTCTTTTTGTTTTTCTCTATTTGGTTTACATTAGTTAGAAGATATACAGTAAAGAGGCTGAGGACATGGACCCGGATTAGACATTTTGCGTTTGAATCTGTCCTAGGGGGTGAAGAATCAGAGAATAGCACATGTACGAAGCAATAAGTAGGACTTTGGAGCTCCAGGACATAAAAGAAAATTAAAAGAGATGTATAAACTGTAAAAAAAATAAAATAAAACAAGATAGCGTAATTTATGTACACACTGAAAAAAAGAAGAGCGAATATTATAACTATAAGAGGTTATTATTAATATTATTAGGGTTAATATGCAAAAAGTTCATACCCCATCTGTTTTATATCATGTGAAATAAATGTTGATGTTCTTAAAACATGCTTGCTGCTGTTTTTTTGTTGTTTTTTTGTCAAATTATCTTTTGCTTTTCAGGTTTTCTAGTTCTCTGATCTTTCTTTTTGTCCATTTATCTGACCTGCTTGGACTTAACCTGTCGTTCACAACCTTTCTGGCTTGTGAATCCTTAAAGTGAATGCAAGTCCACTTGTGAGCCACATCACAGGTTATCGACACGAGCTGTGAGAGCAGGTCCACCAAAGAAGGATTTTTCTTTAATAGTTTCATTTGAAGGTTGTTTTTTTAAAATACCTGAAGAGGTGAACGTATCCTGTATTTCACAAGAGAAAAAAGAGAAAAGTCAGAAAATATCATATTAATTTTGTGTAACTTATTTTTTGTTCTTTCTTTCTAGACCATTTAACCATTTGGTGAGCACTCAGATTTATTTTGGGACCCCCTTGTTGGGAACCAATGTACTAAACACCCTACAGGCTATACAGTATGGTGCCATGGTTAACATAAATATGAAAAGGTCCCATTTACAAAACAGAATGAGGTATTTGCATATCTAAACACAGGACACAGGATTGGGTCAGGGTAAAATGGGTCACCTTCCTCTGATCTGATTACACTGATCAAAAGGCAAACACGAAAAAAACAGTCATGATGAAGCATGTGTGAAATGGTTGAAAGTGATGGAGCATGACTAAAACAATGATCAATGATCAATTATCAAAATAGTTGCAGATTAATTTCCTGTTGATGACTAACCAAATAACTGACTAATCGTTTCAGCTGTAGTGGAAAGCTCTGGAAAAAGCTAGTAAGTGGACCTTGAGTTGGGATTGTTTTGTTAACTGTTTCCAAAGTCAAAAATGAACATTCATGCTTTACTTTTAAGCCAACACATGCACAGTGCTGCTGTGGATGAAATTTGATGTCAACAGATCCAACTCCATGACAACTGAGCAAACTCCATCTGCTGATGAAGACCAAGTGATATGGTTGAAAGCCCTGGAAAAAGCTAGCAAGGAGATATTGAGATTGTTTTGTCAAAAAGAAAAAAACTTTTCACGCAACACATCATTTGTTCTGTTGGATTGTGGTGTGTGTGTGCCCGCAATTATTAATTATTAATCATTAATCAATTAATAACCATGAGATGTGGACTATTTTGTAGCCTAATATTGCTGAAATTTGATAATTACAGAGGGCACTTTTTCTCCATCTCAACATAGGCAGTACCTACAGAAGCAGGCTTTCAATGCAACAAGTCGGCCACTGAGATCAGCAGGTTCAGAATATTCACAGACTGGGTGGAGTGAGCTGTAGTTTCAGACCACAGCGGCTGTGGTCAGTCATGGAGGCTACAACAGGCTGAAACGAGAGGTGGTGGTGGCTGCAGGAATATGCACCTTGCAGAGATAAGAACGTGCCTTTTCAGCACTTTTTGAGTTGGATCATTTTTCTGTTTGTCAGAACACGTGGAGCTGAGAGGCCACAATGCCGAAGATCGTATATGTTTGCGAAGATGACTCACTCCTTTTGTAAGAAAAGTTCAGTCTGCTCCTATTAGCGGTGCTATATTTTACCCACCTTCTTGTAACTGTATCTTTCATATTTCTGTTTATCGTATGAGATATTCCATCAAGGTCAAGAGAACTGAATATGAAAGGAACATCTTTTTTAGATTAGCTACGTGGGTTAAGCTTAACGAATTCCAAAGGACGCTAACTAGCCTAGTTAATTCAGGATTACTTTTAACTTTAGCTTAATTGGATAAATTTATTGATTAGCAAATATTCATGTTTACACACATGTAGGCTACAATTTACACGGTGGTGTCAGAGTTGTTTCTGTTTGTTAGTGTCAAAAAGACATAATTTAAGATTGTAAACTATATGAAAAAGTACAAGTTGAAAGAACAATTTTGCAGGCGCTGCTGTTTACAAATGCACTTAATTCAACGTTAATAATCCAAGTTATTGCTGGGTGCATTTTTAAGTACTGAGTGAGACATCTTTACAAATAGACAAGCTTTGGCCATGCGGAGCTCCGACGTCATGCAAACCCCCTGCTGTGTTTTACGCTTGAAGCGGAGAGTGTGAGTGGAGGAAGACGGGCAGGCTGGAGGCAACTTTTCGAGTGGAACATCACAAAAATAGCTTTTCGTGCTGTTCGAAAATGGCTCAGATAACGAGCGAAGGGGCCGACCAAGAGTCTCAGCCGGCGTCGGATCAAAACGGCACCGGTGAAACGGCAGAAACCGGCAAGGAGGTACAGGCCGTGCCGGACCCCAAACAGGAACCGGGCGACAACAACGAGAACAGAGCAGGAATGGACGTGAGCAGTGTTCGTGGTGCGGCGGTGGAGCACGGGGACGACCCGTCTCCTGTTTCCGACGCCGACAAACAAACGGCTTTACCCACCGAAAAAACAGACAACGATGAAGGGGAACCCGGCGGTAAACTCTCTGAACCGGGGAAAAGTCCCGTACAGGGGAGTTTGGCGAGTAGCACTGATTCCGCACAAGAGGGCTCCCGGGTGCTGAAACAAGAACAAAGAGAGGGGGAGAACGTGTCCTCCTCACCGCCTGCCGAGCGCACAAAGACCGCGGAGAAAGCCGAGCACGGCACCAAGAGACGGGCCAGTGTGGAGCTGACCTCGTCGGATGGAGAGCCGCTCAGTCGGATGGATTCAGAAGACAGGTCTGTTGAAGTAGTAAGCAGTATGAAGAGAAGAGGCCTTATGCTGATTCTAGAACAGCCAAGGGGTGGTGCGAGGTCACAACACGATGCCAAGTTCGCTGTGTTTAAGTGTTAGCTAAGAACACTTTGTTTACAGGCCAGGAAATAGTTCCTCCTCCGCCGGGCAACCCAGCAAACAATGTTCGGTTCGGGGAACGTTCCGCGAACGTTACCTGTAACGTTAGTGTACGGAGACGTTCCCCTGCGGTTATGCAGGAAAGTTTTTTTTTTTAACGGATCTGCAACGTTCGTTTTTGTTGAAAAATAACAAAATATGGTTTACGGAACGCTGCCGGAACGTTCCTCGAACCGCAGGCTGTAGGTTCTGGGAACGTTCTGCTAACCTAACAGGAACCTTCGTTTTGGTAATTATCAGCAATAATTATATAACTTGGCTCGTACAGCACATGGCAGCATACATCTCTGTGTTAATGTCTTGAGCCATTCATTCCTTGTCTTCACTCACCCAATGTTCATCTTTATATCCTAAAATCAACTGTATTTCTTCTATTATGTGTCAGTCTTCAAGTTACCACAGCCCCCTTTAAAGGAGGTTATGGTGCATTTATTTGAAATTGAACTTTCACACATCTGGTGACCACCAACAGGTTTTTGATCTACAGATGTTAGATGCTACTAACCGATTCTTTTCCAGCATCCGCGCTTCAGAGTCTTCAGAAACACAGTTAGCCACAGCCACCCTGCAGTGAACAAACAAACAACACTTAACAGCACTTCTTAACAACAAATAACACATATCCAAGTGATCAATCGGCACCATCTGTAACTAAAGACAGAAAAAGGTGCTCATCATCACATATAAACAAAGCATGTGCCTATATGTTTTATTTTTATTAGGTATAATAAACTATTCAGTTTTGCTGCTGCCATCTTCTTGAAGCTGCAGTCAGCGGTTGGATGCAGCAGACAACACAGTGTCTCTGTGCTTCTTTTGTATTTGGCACTTAAAGGAAACCATGGGTAGCATCACAGGATCCAACCTGGGAAGCTTACAATAACTTGTAGAATGAGAGGTGTGCTGTGTGTCTCATCTTCCCTCCTCACTTACATCGTGTTCCTATCTAGTCTCCTACAGACTCGGCGCTGAATCAACAGATTCCCTCCAGCCCAAGAAAGCAAACTCTTACTGACTGCTGGCCAGCCTACACAGTCTTTCACCTCGACTGAAGCCAAATCAGTCACAACACACCAATTCAACTGTAATGTAAAGTGTTTTTCAGGAGTGGTGAATGGGGTGAACCAACAAGATATTGATTAAAGAAAAAAAATCTGGCATCCTCACTGCAATAAATCAACTTGTGGTAACTTCTTTTACCATATCTACCATATCCTGACACGAGGACCCTTAATCGAGTCATTACCTTTTTCTGGTTAGGGCTGTGGATCTTGATTGAAATTAATTTCTGTCCCCCCACTCCTTTTTTTCTGCCCTGCATTCTCAACTGAACATTGAACTGAACTGAAACATTTCTCGATCCATTAGAACAGGGGTGTCAAACTCATTTTAGTTAATGGGCCACATACAACCCAATTTGATCTCAAGGAAAACCATTGCATAATAACCTATAAATAAGAAGACCTCCAAAAAGTGTACATTCTGAAAATGTTCACAATTAATGAACCATCCATTTACAAAACAGATGATCAGCCTGAGATGTCTTTAGAAAAACAAGTGCAATTTCAACAATATGTCTCAGTTTTTCCACTTTCAGTAAGTCTACTGTCATTACATGTGAATTACAATTTACAAATCACAGTGGATCTACGAAGGCACAAAACGTTTTCTTGGAAAACCCAACACTCTGTGTCCACCTTTCTCCTTTTTGACAGACATTTTCCACCGGCATGAGCAGTAGCCTACGCTTGACAGTGTTGTGTCACGTAGTGTGTATGTAAATATCTCTAATAGCACATCCAGCATAGGGGCTGCTACTTGAACGCGGCAGAAGTTAGCCTTCAGGGCTTTCTGCCAGAAAGGCTTTGTGCCTGCTGCTCTTATTAGGACAGCTCAGTAGGAATAGCAGTACATTTTATACTTCTCTGCTATTTTCACACTTTGCAAAGTCATCCAGTGGGCCGGATTACACCTTTTGGCACGCCGGTTCTCGCCCGTGGGCCGCAAGTTTGACACCACTGATTTAGAAAGTGAACTTCCTCTGAAGGTGTCTGTGACGAATTGAATCATTCAGAGCAGTTGTGATACTGTGAATTAAATCCTGGACTTTCGTCAGAACTCCTCTAACCACACTCGGTACATAAACATCAGTCATGCCAACGAGGTGGGAAATGAAACCTGCACTGTGCACACCTACCATGCTGCTTATTGGGTACAGTATGAGTAACAGTACAGTGTTTCTACAGCTGCTTTGGATCACTGGGAGCTCCACTGCTCATAGTCCAGTTTTCACTTTGATTACAGGAAATGTAACTAACTTTCCCAGTGTTACTCCCCATCTCCCTGTTGATTCAGTATTTTGCAACGGTCCTCTATTAGTCCATCTGCAAACATTGAAAAAACACAAATCGGTACAGTATTATCTAATTTGAAGCACCGGTAAGCAGTTGCACATTTGCTGTGAATGTTGAAGAAATGGTAAGGTGCTGAATGCCTGAAGGGACACTTTCCAATCAGGTTTGTCCCCTCCAGTTTTTGGAAATACCGCGGTTTAACCAAAGCATGCATGACGTGCAGCTTGAATCAGACAGGTTTGATAACAGCTGTTGAGTCATTGTGTTTGAAAGCTAGGCTGCCTGCCACCCACTATAAGCTTTTACCAGTGACAAATACAGAAGCGGATTGCCTTGTGACTAAGAACAGTATACAGGCCTAAAACTGAGTGTGGTCGCAAGATAATCCAAAGCACACTGCTCCACGTTTGATCTTTTTCTTGACTTTTGCAGATTTTTGAAGTCTAACCCATAGTTTCAAGATACTGTGAAGAACAAAATGATTACAGTATAATTTATTTCCATTTTGTGTGACGTTTGTTTGCCAGTGTAGAAGGGGACTGCTGTCAAATACCTTCCATGAGTGATTGACAAGACATGTATACGGTGTTTGTCCATTGTACATCCCAAAATCCCATCAGGAGCCATTAAGATACATTACAGTATTGAATATATTCAATATGTTACTATTTCCCACAATGTCAAACTATTCCTTTCATTTTTCTTCTCATGTACATGTGAAGGCACATTGTAGATTTGACCATATGTTTAAATTCTGGATTCTCTACGGCTGAGTACAGTCGCATATCTGCAGCGATAAACACTCCTGTAGCATTAGTTATTACTTTGGCAGGGTCTGCAGTGAAAGGCTGCCTGAACGGTGTGGGGAGAAGGACTCGCCTTCCAGTCTGGTTTTATCTCGTTCCGCTAATCAAGACATTCAGGTGATGCCATTGTAAATTACTTAGCGTGTTTGAAGTGACTTTTTGGGTTTGATTAGATGGTTTCTTTCTTTTCGTAACACACTCTAGTCCCCACCAGTTCACACTGCTTTACAGGACGGATCCATACATAAATCTGCACTGTTTCAACCAGTATATTCAAATTCGTATCTCCATATTGCGTTCCCCTCAGCTTTACAGAGAATATGAAACTCCTCTCCAATGAAGCACATCTCAACTCTTTCACAATCATTTAGCCAAGTAGGAATCGACGTCATACTCCTGCTCATGATGTGAAGGGCAATGAACCTGAATAATCCGACTAAACTTGCAGTGTTCTTTCAACACACATTCAGCATGTTGGTGACCCACAACATGACGGTATTCTCAGTGAGGAGGAGGAGGGCCAGACGTGCATTCAAGAACAGTGTTTAATTACAAAGTTAGTTCATGAACTGTTGTTTGCCAAAGGTGAGATTTTTTGCAGTTTCTTGACAGTAGGCTGGCTGTTTGTTATTATGGAGCAAGGTTATTGCTGCAGCTGCATTAAGTGAGCAGGAGAGAAACAGAGTAGAAAACTTGGACTTGGAAATGGTGGATTGACAATTAAAAAAAAATCTGAAGGTCCACTTAGTAACCACATCTCCCAGTCTCAGGTGGAGTTTGCTTCAAAAACGTCTTGATGTAAAAAGAATTAACCTGTAAATACTCTGTTTAAGCTAGTACGTGGAGCCTGTTTGCAGGTGTTAAATGCCAAACATACATCAACAGTTTTTCCCCACAAATACTCAAACATGTTCCAAAACACAATGTCTGACTGTCATCATCACACAGTCCCATATTACTTCAGGCTTTGATCGGATTCTTTGAAAAGGGTTGTGTGAGGAGAGAAACTCTAATCCGCTGCCTGCTTGAATGCCCACTTGGCTGCTGCTCAACTTTTGGTCATCCTGCTGTTGTGGCAGCTGGAGGACTTCACTGTAACTGTTGTTCCCACAGAGCAGAGTGGCAGCTGGGAGTGTGTGTCTGTCTGTGTGTGTGTGTGTGTGTGTGTGTGTGTGTGTGTGTGTGTGTGTGTGTGTTTCAGAGGTGGTAGACCTCGTGTAGGATGTGTAAGCACGGCCCCCACAGAGAGCAAGTATGGACCGTGATCAGAGCAGATGGTCAGCTGGCTCGGCACACACACACACACACACACACACACACACACTGGCTGCAGCACTGTGAAATGTCCTCCCATCACATACAGATTAAAGTTACAGAGTTTACAGTTTTTAGACAGATGTTTCCCCGTCAAACAGCCGGTGGTTTCACTTCACCTCAGAACACTTTGAAAATCAGTGGATAATTCAGCGCCAATAACAGGATGTGTGATTTGTAGTTGTTGAGCTAAAACAGGCAAAGTACACCTGAACTGAACAGCTGTACCTTTACTGTTCTTCTGAGTACTTTCACTTCATTGAACTGATGTATTTTATGTTGAAGTGTAGAATTCAGCTGACAGCTGTGCTGTGTGGTCCAATTAGCTGGGTTGTACTACCATTAAAGCGGATCGGACAGGAGTCCTGCCATAAATACCTGCAGTGTGGGTTTGATTATAGTTCAGTGCCTTATATCTCACCTTTTGAAAGCGCCACCACACTAGACAGGTGTGTCGGACGTATATGATCAGGTCTCAACTCTATTCCTCCTCATCATGTTGTCCAATCACAGCTGTAGTTGTGTATTTTCATTTTTGAGGAGGGGCACATCAGCTACAGCGTAGCTCCGGACCTCTATCATATCCACACCTTTACGCACGACTATAAATACAGCGACTATTTTTATAATCGATTTATCACTTCAGTCACTTATCAAGCAAAACTAGTGAAAGCATGCTGGAACTTGTCAGATGTGGGGATCATGTTTCACAGTAAAGTGAATCTCAGACATTTCAAGATGTCACCCTGGGCTCTGGGAAGTTGTGCTGGACATTTTCCCACTATCTTTCAACATTTCAAAGATGAAACAATGAATAAGAAAAATCGTCAGATTAATCGATAATTAAAAGAATCGTTAGTTGCAGCTGAAGTCACCACTATAGCGCCACCAGTACTGGATATTTGAGGACAAAACCAATATTAATATTTGATTGTTTAAAAAAAACAATCTAACAGATATATCAGCCAATATTTTAATTTTATTTTACTAAACATTAAGAAGCAAACAAAGATATTTGATGAGGATCCCTTACATTAGTTTTTTTTTTTTTTACAAACTGTATGTCTGTACTTTACAGTGTGAGAATCCTTCTGTCAGTGCTTTCTGCTGGTTAACATTTCTGTACTCTAGTTTCTTTTTACTTATCAGCCAACTTCTATGCAGATAGTGATACTGATCTGCAATATACAAAGCTGTTTCCCTCCACTGTTGAACTATCACAACAAGACAAAACCTGCACCTGGAGGACAGAGAATCCTGCTCAACTTGATGTCTCCCTTTGTCCCAGAACCTAAAAATCTGCCCTTTCTTTTTTTTTTTTAAATCTATGTCTTGTTTGTGTAGTAGAAAATAGAAACAGCATTTTGATAACTCAAGTGGCACAGGAGATATCCTCACATGCAGCCCCAGGCCCAAACCTCTAGACCAGGACCTCTCAAAGTCCGGACCTCGGTCCGTTTTCTATTTTGAAATACATACATACAATATTGATCAATAAATTATTAGTGACGTGTATGTATATACACATACACACACGAATATACAGTGTAGCTGGAGATCATTCACAGCGATCCTCCAGATGAATGTGGTTTTAATGTGGCTAAATCGCAGATACAGAATGTGTATTTGCGGACCTTTGATTAATACATACCTGAAAACGAGTCGCTTTTCGGCGAAATTCGCCGTTTTGAATCAAAATATGTCATTCACGTGAATCGTGTAGATCCGAAGAGTTTTTTTTAGGGGGAGCAGGGGGGGTAAAGTGGCCAGCGCAATTTCCCATAGACTGGAGTGAGAACAGAGCTTTTCAGAAAACTGTTGTCACGTCGGGATCTTCTCAATAAAACATCTTTGGTGAGATGTTTCGAGTCCTTTGGCCAAGATAACTGCATCGTCTTTTCTATGGATGTATAAAGACTTAGCGGTACTACTACAATGGACACATGTTTTGAGGTTAGTCTTGTTTGCTGCCAATGGCGTAATATGCTGTTTAACTAACTTAACGTTAGGTAACTAGTTGCTAAAGTAACGTTAACCTGCCAAATCAAGTTGAAGTGTGTCGTGATATTTTTTTCCTAACGTTACCCCATCAAATCTTTCTCAAACCTGTTTATAATGGAAAGCTTGCCAGCTTCTTAGCACGTCAGCTAACGGTAACTTCAGTAAATTGTGTATTACAACCATACAGTCTGTGCTTACAACGTTACAGTTCAGAATCAAAAGTTTGTTAAGGCTAACTCCCACTGCATCCGTATTGTTATCTGATTTTAATGTCCGTCATTGTCGTAAGTTACGAGGGAAATAAAAACGAAAACGTACGGAAACACCGGCTCTGGCAGATCATTTAACCTTGACTGATGCAGTTCGGGTTAGCCTTAACAAACTTTTATGATAATGAAAAAGGAGGCCATGAAACCAGCTGATAATATTATAATATAATATATAATATAACAATTATTTTTCAGAATGAGAGAGTTTAAAGAGAAAGACGCTACTTATGTAGTGCAGCTTGACTCAGGGCTGAGGTGCAGATGGAGCTGGGCCTGGCTAAAGGTTGAGGCGAAAACGGAGGTGAAGGTAGTCCAGCACAGCTTCCCGCTGTCACAGTATTAAAAAAAAAAAAAAAAAGATAAAGCGGGGTGTGCAAAATGCAGCCTCTGCACAAAAGAAATCAATTACAGCAACAAGGGCTCTCTTGCCCTCTTGGCAAATGTTGTCTTTTCCCTTTATTTTCTTCTCAGAGTGCACCAGAATGCTTTGTTTACGTGTTAAACTCACAAAAAAATTCTTCGGGGGAGGATGCCCCCAGAACCCCCTACAGGGGTTGAATTTACAAACACGTGACCTTTTTCCCCTCTTGTGAGTTTGCAGGTCTGGTAATAAGTTTGAGAACCCCTGCTGTAGACCAACATCTAACCTGCATCTATAATCATGTTGTCTAAGACAGCGTATCAACTGACAGCTCCTATCTGCATGTGTATTAATGTCTTTCTGTTGTGTATTCTTCAGTATCGGCAGCACCCTGATGGACATGGAGAGCACGGCATCCAGCGGTCGCTCCACCCCGGCCATGCTCAACGGTCACGGTGGGGGCGCGGTGGCTGGGAGCGGCTCGGCGCCAGCGGGGGGGAAGTCTCTGAGCTACACGTGCTGCTGGGACCACTGCCAGCTCCTGTTTCCCAGCAGCCCCGACCTGGCTGAACACATCAGAGCCACACATGTGGACGGACAGAGAGGAGGGGTCAGTGTCTCTCTTACTGTATGTGTGTGTAGCTGCCAAGGGTGTGTTTGTGTAGATAGTTTCATGTGCACTCCAGTGGCATCCAATAACTGCGACAGAGTTTAAGAGGAAGAAGCGGACAGGTGTCACAGTCACATCTGACTCGTTGCATCTAAATAAAAGAAGTCTAACTGCAGCCAGTTCACTCAGTCATGTTTATAAGAGTGTGGAGCTTTGACAGAACTGGATTTCACTCCAGATCATTGTTACCCCCTTTCCACCAATGCAAACCTAGTTGTAGTTCTGGGCTGGTGGTAGTGCTGGTTCGCAGTTGGTTCAACTTGTGAACCTGCTTTTCCACGGGCTACAAGATCCACGTCATTCCGTCACTGTATATGCCTCCGCTTTACCAGCAACGCTAGCGCCAACTTCAAGCACAACAACAACAATGGCGGACTACATTGTCTCTTTACAGGCAGACAACTCTATAAACAACAACAAAACAAGACAACAGTGCTTTAAAAAACAGACTTGTCCACTCCACTTTATAAAATGTTAGCCTTTTGTGAAGCCAAATGTTAGTGACATTGGTAGGCGAGTCAGTGGCAATGTTAGAAAGTAGCATGCTAATGTTAGCTATTGTTACCAAGGTTACAATAGCTAGCTAGCTGTTGGTCAGCTAACATTACCCAAGCAAGAGAAATGAGTAGCCGCCCCCAGCCCTTGACGTAAGCGGTTCTTGGTTCTAGATCAGCAAAGTGTTGGTGCTGCTCTGGAACCAGTTTTCCTGGCCAAGAGCCAGTTCTTTGGCTGTCAAAACCCCCTTGAACTGCCTTGGTGGAAAAGGCGTATGTGTAAGGTAGAGGTAGACTAACAGAGACTACGTCCACACTAAGAGCCTGTGTCCACATAGTGTTTTTTTTTCTGGCAGAAAAGTGCTGGCAGGTCATCCATTTTCTTGGTTACCAGGGTGACGAGCCCCATCTAATATATGATTGGTGGCCTGAAAAGGAGCACCGGTGACAACACCAGCAGCTTTCTGAAAAGTGCAGAGATTTTCAAGTAGTGCTCGGCGCGGCCGCACAGAAGAGGCGCAGTGCTCAGAAAAAAGCTGCTGGGTGCAGAGCTTTTTCTCTAGGCGTCCGCATACGCTCTCTCCTTCAGAACAATTGAAAAAAGATGCTGGCGCTCAGAAAAAAACACGATGTGGACACAGACTCTAACACTTTAATTGACCCAAGTTTGAAAAAGCCTCTGTCATGGAACTGTTTGCTTTGTTAAAGAGTGCCTGTTATGATGCAGGGCTTTCCTTAAAGGATGAAACAGTGACACTGCCTTTTCCTTGAAGAGGACGCTATTAGTACCCCTGCCTGGGAAATGTCTCAGCGGGACTAGTCTGAAAGTCTTTTGTATCTTCAATAAGTCATTTTCTTTTCTTTTTTCCGTCTTATATTACAGCCATTACAGTACTCTCAGCACCACTACTTCAACACTTTCTGTGTAATGACTATCAGTGTTGTATGTGTGTGTTCCCCACAGGTGTTTGTGTGTCTGTGGAAGGGCTGCAAGGTGTACAACACACCGTCCACCAGTCAGAGCTGGCTGCAGAGACACATGCTGACCCACAGCGGGGACAAGCCATTCAAGGTGACAACACACACACACAAACACATCAAAACAATGAATCACCTGTTCACTACATTTACATCACACAGGTCAAATGAGTCAGTCATGACCCTGAGTGCCCTCTCCCTGACAAACCGCTCCCCATGAGTACCTGTAATCACACTGTTAATCATCTGTGTCCCTACAGTGTGTGGTGGGAGGCTGCAACGCCACGTTTGCCTCTCAGGGGGGGCTGGCCCGTCACGTCCCCACTCACTTTAGCTCCCAGAGTTCATCCAAAGTGTCTAATCAGGGCAAAGTCAAGGAGGAGTCTCCGTCCAAGGCCGGCCTCAACAAGAGAAGGAAACTCAAGAACAAACACAGACGCTCCCTCCGTATGTTCAACACACACACACACACACACACCTTAATATCAACTACATTTTCACATTGTTGTATTTCTTTTTATTCATTGTTGTTAGTAGTATTGAAAATGTTTTTTTATTTCCAGCCCGACCTCATGACTTCTTTGATGCGCAGACCATGGACGCAATCCGCCACCGAGCCATCTGCCTCAACCTGGCAACACACATCGAGAGTTTGGGCAACGGACACAGTGTGGTCTTCCACAGCACGGTGGGCTCACACACACACACACACACACACACACACACACAAGCAAGTGCAGGATTTGATATGTCATTCTGTGCAGCAGAGCATCATCGTTTCATGCCTCTGTGTATGTGTGTATGTGTTCAGGTAATAGCCAGGAGGAGAGAGGACTCTGGGAAAGTGAAGGTCTTATTGCACTGGACACCTGAAGACATGTAAGTCCTGCTCCTCTCCTCTTCCTCTCATCACTGTCACCCGGCCGCTGTGCCCCCCTCACCCTCTTTTGGGTCAGACTGGATTAGATTAGGTTCACTTATTAGTTAATAAGTCAGTTCCAACTGCTGAGATGAACTTGGATACAAATGCAGATGTACTGTGTGTAATTTATGCATGGCTGCCATGGGCAACGTAGGTTCTCCACTCATTATTTCAATCTTACACCATAGTATGGAAGGCCATTTGGGCAAATAATGTCTTAGAGTTTAGACGACATTAAAATGTGTGTGAACACGCAAACACCTGTCACAGCCAACGGGTTGTTCCATTCGTGTCTAATAGGGGTGTTACAAAGGAAGTCTGAGGCCCACTGATTTTTGGCTATTGCTGTTC